>JAQZBX010005133.1:0-57484 GCA_029593785.1 Cabassous unicinctus
TTCATCAACTAATGAGTGAATAATCAAATTGTGGTGTATACACACAATGGAATATTATACAGTGGTAAGAAAAAGTGAAGTCATGAAGAATATGACAACATGGATGAACCTGAAGGATATTATGTTGAATGAAGCAAGCCAGACACAAAAGGACAAATACTGTATGATGGTGCTATTATGAGCTATATATATTTTGTAAACTCATGGAATTAATAATTAGAATATAGGTCACCAGAAAATAGAATAGGGGTAGAGAATGGAAAACTAATTGTTAGTCTGTGCAGAATTTGTTAAAATGCTGTTTGCAAATCTTTGGAAATGAATGGAAATGGTGATAGCACATCATAGTGAATATAACTAACACTGCTGATTTATGGAGTCATACAACAGCAGATTAGAATAGGCAGAAGAAAGAATCAGTGAACTGGAACATAGGACAAGCCAAATCTCAGAGACAGAAGAACATATTGAAAATAAATGAGCAGAGTCTCAGGGATTTGAGGGACAGCATGAAACAACCAAACCTATGCATCATGGGTGTCCCAGGAGGAGAAGAGAAGGGTAAAGTGTCAGAAAGAATATTTGAGGAAAGTATGCCCCAAGTTTCCCAACTCTTATGAAAGACATAAATATATCTGTCCAAGAAGAAAGACAAAAGCGATTTCTCATCAGAAACCATGGAAGCTAGAAGGCAGTGGTATAATACATTTAAAGCACTGAAAGAGAAAAACTGCCAGCTAAAAATTCTTTATCTGGCAAAACTGTCCTTCAAAAATGAGGGAGTTTAAAATATTCACAAATAAACAGAAACTGAGGGAGTTTATCAATAAAAGACCTGCCCTACATGAGTTACTAAAGAGAATTCTGCAGTTTGAAAGGAAAAAACAGGAGAGAGTGGCTTGGTGAGTATGAAGAAATGAAGCTCTTCATTGAAGGAAACTAAAGGGTAAATGCAAAACCTAATAGTAATGCTTCCTCAATATTCAACTCTACTGTTTGATTCCTTTAAGAATCAGAATACAGATGAACAAAGAAAAGGACATATTTCCTGATAATGGACATGTAAAATATAAAGAGGCAATGTGGTTTAAAGCAACATAAAAAGGGGCAATAGAGGGATATGGGAACAGAGAATATGTTTGCTACTCAAGCTAAGTTGGTATCCTTTCAAATTAGTAGCTTATAGATATGGATTCCACCCCCCCAATGTACTTTATTTTTTTATATACGTTTTTATTTTTTTAAAGATACTTAGATTACATAAATGTTACATTAAAAAATATAGGGGATTCCCATATGCCCTGCTCCCTACTTCTCCCAATTTTCCCACATTAACATCCTTCATTAGTGTAGTATATTTGTTACAATTGATGAACACATTTTGGAGCATTGCCACGAAGTGTGGATAGATTATAGTTACACTCTCTCCCACAAATTTTTATAAGTTTTGACAAGGTATATAATGGCCTGTATTTGTCATTGTGATGTCATTCAGGACAATTCCCAAATTACCCCTATTTTTCCCTCTCCCTTCCCTCAGAACCTCCAGTGACTACTGCCTCCACATCAATGATAAAAGTTCTCCCAAGGCTAGAATCACAATAAGTCTGTAGTAGAAAAACAGTAAGTCTAAAGGACAGTAAATTGCTCTCTCTGCAGAGTGGCTACTGGTGCCCATCTCCCAGTATTGTGGCAGGCTGCTGTGGCACCCAGCCCCTGGCTAGCTTGCTGGTGACAGGAAGCAATGTAAAAATGCTCTTCCCCATGACCAGGGGTGGGCATGGCCGATCACTGATCAGGGCTTTTGATTAGTGAATTCAGGTCACTGGGAGCCAGGCCCTGAGGAAAGCCATTGTTTCAGTCTACTTTGGACAACCCACACAATGGGAGACAATATTTGGAAACCGCATATCTGATAAAGGTTTAATATCCAGAATATATCCAGAATCCTTCAACTTAACAACAAAAGGCAAACAACTCAATTTAAAAATGGGCAAAAGACTTGAATAGACATTCCTCCAAAGAAGACATACAAATGGTCAGAAAGCACATGAAAAGATACTCAACATCATTAGTCATCAGGAAATGTAAATAAAAACCACAATGAGATACCATCAGAATGGCTGCTATGGAAAAACTGGAAAATAAAAAGTGTTGGAGAGGATGCGGAGAAAAAGGAACACTCATTCATTGCTGGTGGTAATGTAAAATTGTTCAGCCACTGTGGAATATAGTTTGGTGGTTCCTTAGAAAGATAAATATAGAATTACCATATGTTCTAGCAATCCATCTACTAAGTGTATGCCCAAAAGAATTGAAAGCAAGGATTTGACCAAATATTTGCATATTGATATTCATAGCAATATTATTAACAATTGACAAAAGATGGAAGCAACCCAAGTGTCCATCAATTGATGAATGGATAAAGAAAATCTGGTATACACACAATGGAATATTATGCAGCATTAAAAATGAATGAAGTTCTGGTTCATGCAACAATATGAATGAACCTTGAAGACATTATTTTGAGTGAAATAAGTCAGACTAACAAAAGAAAAATTGTATGATGTGCTGATAAAAAATAACTAGAATAATCAATCTCATAGAGGTAGAATCTAAAATATAGTTCACCAGGGACTGGGTTGAGTGTAGGGAATGGGGAGTTAATGCTTAATTTGTACATATTTTCTATTTGGGTTGATTGTAAAGTTTTAGAAATGGGTGCTGATGGTAGTGCAACATTGTGAGTGTAATTAACAGCACTGAATTAAATAGGTAAATGTGGTTAAACAGAGAAATTATAAATCATATATATGTTACTAGAATAAAAATTAAAAGATAAAATGTAAGACTGTACAACACAATGAACCCTATTATAAATAATAGATTATAGTTAATAGTACAATTATAAAAATTTTCTTTCATGAATTATAACAAATATGCTACAATAATGCAAGGTGTTAATAATAGTGTGGTACACTGGAAAAAATACACCCTAATGTAAATCATGGACCATTGTTAATAGTAGAATGAAAATATTCTTTTATCAGTTCTTACAGAGATACCACACTAATGCAAAGTGTTAATACTAGGGTGGTGGGGTAAATGGGAATGCTGTATTTTTTACATGATTTTTCTGTAAGCCTATAACTTCTCTAATTTAAAAAATTAAATAAAAAATTAAAAAAATAATTAAGGTGACATTTTTATCACCTGGTCTTCCCCCTTTCTCTTGTTTTAAAATTGCTTCAGAATTTGGGTGGGGAGAGGTGTAATTTTTATGCCACCCTCCAAGTACCCCCAAAATAAGTACTAAATGATTAGTTGAAAATATACAGGATCTCAGAAAAAGAAAGATTACTGTAAGTCTGGTAAAAATTTGGGAAATAGGTAAGACTTAACCTGGGATTTCAAATATAATTAAGATTTAAAATTTGGAAGTAGAGTTGTGAGCAATTTAAAAGTATCTGGATTCTTCTAAGTATAATCAGCAAATAACTTTTCTGAAACTATCTTCATAATGAATGAAGACAAAGACATGCAAAGTGTCTGAGTTTACCAGGCTGCTACGAATTAAACAATGGGAATTTATTGGCCCAAGGTTTCAGAGACCAGAAGTTCAAGTCAGGGTCTTGGCTAGAAGGTTTGCTTCCCCTGGGATCAGTAGCATGCCAGCTGGCCTGTAATCCTGGGTCCCTTGGTTTATATCCCTAATACATGCCACATGGCAACATCTTCTCCTTTCTCTTCCAGTCTCCCACTGACTTCTGGCTTCTGGCTCTTCCTCGTGGCTTTCTCTGATGATGTTTGAATGTCTTCTGCTAATCAAGGACTCCAGTAATCTGTCAGTCAGTTGGGTCACACCTTAACTAAAATCACATCTTCAAGAGGTCCTATTTACAATATGGTCACACTCAGAGGAATGCAAACTCAGATCAAGAACATGTCTAAATTGGGGTACATAATTCAGTTCATTATAGGAATGTCTATGAATTTATCCAGAAGTTGTGAGACTCCTGAAATGTAGGTCCTCAAATGTAAGTTTTCTTGCTTTATTTTAAGAAAAATAAAGTCCAGAAATAATTCTGGAGGAGACTATAATAAAATCATTATTTTTATCAATGGCTTAGTAAGGTTATGTTGAATATGTGACATATCCATGCAAATGTAGTCATGTTTCATAGCACAATGTGACATTGACGAGAACTTCAGTGAGATCCAATATCATGTTATTAGCAAACAACATTCTAAAACACTCAATCTGATCCATTGTATCATTTCTTCCACTAAATATCTTTTCTTGGAAGTGCACAAAGAAACCTTAAGTTTGTCGGTTACTTTGAATGTCATGGTTCTGTATGTCATGGTAGCAATCATCCTAGCAGATTTTTCATGAAACTTGGTAAATGCCAAGATTTCTTCTCTGAAAATTATCAGATAATTTCATCACTTTTTTGGTTGCTTGTGAGTCCATAAGTATGCTGAGTATTTTAAGTCACAAGTACAAGCCTAAGATTTTCCAAAATTAGTATTCACTAATTCTTATAAACTTCAAGCTGATGTTTATAGGGGAAAAAAAAGTGACTTTTTTTTTTGTGATTGATTCTTTTCTAAACAAGAAACCATCAATTACTGAAATTAAAATAGTGGTTTTAAACTTCAAAATATGCAGTATGCAAAAGAGTGAATTCATTAATTAAATGTTTATTACATAGTGCTTTCTTTCATAATAATTAGAAATAAGTTCAAGAAGCAAGACAAATTGTGTGGTAAGCGCAGGCAATTTTATGGTGATTTTTGTCCTATAAATAATTTTTGTCCTATAAATAGTAATATGTGCTACTGCTTCACAGGACAGGCTCTAAAGTCCATAAGAAACAGTCACCTCAGATACCAGTGCTGTGTCTGCACCGCATTAGTCCACATCCAACTACATTAAGCTATTATCCTAACATCTTTTCCCTCTCTTTCTTTCCCTCTCTCTCTCCTTCCCCTCTGTCTCACACTGTCTCTGTCTCTCTCTCTGTCTCTCTCTCTCTTTCTTCAACTTTCTCTCCTTAGCTCTCTTCCTCCTTCTTTCTCCCATCACTATTTTTATCTGTCTTGGCTCTACTTGCAAAATGGACACTAGTGACCTAATGCCTTTTTTAAAATCTTTATAGCTTGAATCCCAAATTAAGAAAAATAAAGTCCAGAAATAAGTCTGGAGGAGACTACGTTAGTTCCATCTTGGATCATATATCCAAACAAACCTTTTACTACACAAGAGGGATGGGATACTCTGATTGGCCAGGTTTGCATCTCAGACCTATCTCTGTTACAAAGTGCAGTGAGGAAAAGGTAGCTAATAAGGTAATTAAAATATTGAACGTTACTCAGGGTTCACTTAGTGCTAGGCACATTTCGTGGGAAAATCTCAAGGATTAAATAACACAACAAGCCTGACCCATAAGTCCAAATATTATTTTTATTTTATAGGTAAGGACATAAAGGGCCTAAAGGACCAAAAGAATGAAAGAATATTAAGGGGGAAAGTCAAGACACAATGCAAAGTAAGCTTACTTTGAAACACTGACATTTATAAAACATGGTAGACAGACAAAAGTACAGATTTTATTCTGTCCTACTTAGTCAAAAAATGATGAATCATGCAAATCTAAAAATTTAGACCTTATAGCTCCTACTATTATCACATATATTTATTCTAAGTTATAGCATATAATAGCACCATAATTTTCCAAGATGTCCACAGCAGAAAATACTTTATATTTTTCTCCTGATTTTAACTATAAAACCTACAAGAGAAAAAAACTCCCAAAGCCCCAGAGAATTTTAAAAATTATAGAAAATAATTTTCAAAATGGAAATTTATTTTATAATACATTCACTGTTGTAATAGCAGCCTCCATATTCAAAGATATTTCCACCATATTGAGTAGCTTAGCCAGATACTCGCACTCCCGTGGATTCCCATCAGATGTGAAGCAGAAAGTATTTGTGATGTTCTTTAAAGTCATTTAAAAGAAATTGCTTCATTTGATCCAAATTTCACATCCTGGGTGATTACTTGTTTTTCATCTTCCTTCACAACCCGCTTTTTGTTTTCTTCTTCCTCAATCCTTATCAGAGAATTTTCATCTATCTTTGAGATTAACTTTGAAACTGGCAGTATATAGGCATGTGTTTCTTTATGGAAAAATTAACAGCAAATAGCATAGCAATTCTCCACCAATGTGTTGTCACCAGAGTACTCAAATAGGGTTACAAAAAAGTAGGGAAAAAAGAAGAAAAAAGAAACAGAGAAAATTTCTAAATTGTGGGTCTATATGAGTTATCTGGTCTTGCATAAACATTGCAGGCACTTCAATAGAATTTTTGTGCTCATAATTTTAAAAATTCACACAATCATTGTAGATGAACAGATGCAAAATATAGTTTCAAATATGGTTGTCATTATAAAAATATGAAATATTTATATATAAAATGTTTACATAAGAAATATTTATATATGTTATATACATATGAATCACTTCCGTAGAATAAAAATGACATATATTATAAATATGTTTATGCATATATAATACCAGTAACAATAGTATATATTTATTGAATGCTTATCAAATGCTCTAAATGTTCTTTTAAACAATTTACAAGTATAAATTCATTTACTTTTCACATAAATTTTATGAGTTAGTTATTACTATTATACCAATATCATATATTAAGTAAATGCCTATATTCACATAGGTGATCCAGAATTTGAACTCACACAAGATAGATAATAGATAAATTCAAGGTTAACTAATAATGATTTAAAAAGCAGGGGGAAAAAATGGTATAAATAAACTTTCTACCATAAAATTATGTTTTTGAAACTCTAAAACAAATACATTGCAGAGATTGAGACAGGAAAAAGATTTTTACATGTTTTTAAATATCAGCCACCAATCTCACCTTGCAAATTAATTGAACACTGTAAAATTTGTGGTTAAATACATGTTTAAAAGATATAGCTTTAAGTGATTCCTTTTAAAATCTGTTTTACTGACTTATTACCAACTTATTTTGATGCTTTCTTTGAGGCATCTTAGTGCTGTTATGAGTAAGTGTCTCCCATTTTAGCACAAATTTAATTGTTGAATATTAAATCAATGGAAATAGTCACCTGATAAATAGTGTGCTTTCTATTTTTAACATGTAAGCAGATTTCTTCTGCATAATGTTAAGCTGAACAAAACGTTCTTATCATTTTGTTTTCTTATTTAAATCACATACTTTTAGACTGTGAAGTTTTTAAAAAAATAATAGCCTTGCATAAAAATTATATTTATTATTTGAAAATCTCTTCAGTGAATTTTTCTATTTTAAATACACACACACTCACATACACATACTAGCATACATATTTCTGTTAGGAAATATGCTTAAAATTTGGCAAATTTACATTTACCAGGTATCAATTGAGCTCTACAGATGGTAAGAAAATCAAAGAAATTTATTTGTTTATATTTATATTTCAACTGAAAATTGGCAGGTTTTTGTCTTATTTTATTACTAAAGAGAACATGTTATGATTAGTTTTAGCTGCTTATGACAGAAAACTCAAAATAGAAATGACTTAAAATGAAGAAACAGAGAGCACTAACCATAAAAGAAAAATAATTGATAAATTACACATCAAAGGAAATTATCAAGAAAGCGAAAAGAACCTACAGAGTGGGAGAAAATGGTTTCAAACCATTTCTTAAATAAGGATTTAATATCCAGAATATATAAAAAAAATTTACAATGCAGCAAGAAAAAGACAAACAACTCAATTAAAAAATGGGCAAAGGATTTGGATAGATATTTCTTCAAAGAAGATAAACAAATAGCCAATAAACACATGAAAAGATGCTCAAGAGGAGCGGATGCAGCTTAAATCGTTGAGTGCCTACTTCCCATGTATGAGGTCCTGGGTTCAATCCCAAATATCTCATAAAAAAACAAAAAACAAAAAACAAAAAAACAGTGACAGTACTATACATTGGAGAAAATGTGTAGCTATCACTATCTATGACATTGCTGGTGGGAATGCAAAATAGCACATTCACTTTGACAAATGATTTAGTAGTTTCTTCAAAAGTTAGATATATATCTATCAATTGAGCCAGTAATTTTTGCATCTATATTTATTCAAAAGTATTGAAAACTCATATCCAATAAATTTTTTGACAAAAGTAGCCATAGCATCTGTGGTAGTTTGAGGCATTTATGGACCTCAGAAAATCATGTCCTTTAAGCCAATCCATTCCTGTGGATGTAAACCTATTGTAGGTGGGAACTTTGATTAGATTATTTCAGTAGGGCATAGCCCAGGGTAGATCTTAATCCTTTTACTGGAGATTTTTATAAATGGGATGAATATGGAGAAAGAGTCAGAGAGAAACCCACAGAAGCACAGAAAGAAAGCCATGGGGCAGAGAGAAAGCCAGAGGAAGCCAAAAGCTGAAAGTCACAAAATCGGAAGAGAAGGGAGAGACCAGCAGATGCCGCCATGTGCCTTGACATTTCTCTGAGCCTTTACAACCTAATAAATCCCATTGTAAAAGTCAACCCATTTCTGATATATTGCATTTTGGCAGCTTAGGTAACTAAAACTGCATCTTTACTAATGAAAGCCCAAAACTAGAACCAGTGTCTATTAATAGAAGAATGGTTAACTAGCTGTGTTTCATGGGAATAATCTCAGCAATAATAAGAAACCTATTATTGGTATGCTTAATAGCATGGATGGATATCAAAAACAGTGTGCTGAATAAAAGAAGTCAGATACAAAAGAATATGTACTGCATGACTCTACTTATATAATGCTCTATAATCAGTGTGATGGATAGGCTAATATGTCAACTCAGCCAGGCAATGTGCCCAGTTGTTTGGTCAAGCAAGCACTGGGCGAACTGTAATACAAGGACATTTGTGGACTTTAGTCATCAGTGAGTTTACTGCATAGGTAGCTGATTACATCTACAATCAACCAGGGAGATTGCAATGAGTGATGCTTTACCCAATCAGTCGAATGCCTTAAAAGGGGAAGTGTTTCAGCATTCAGGGAGAATTTCCCAGCTAGTCTTTGGACAGCCAACATCTCCCAGAAACTCAAGGACCTTCATTGGATTTTCATTGGAGCCCCTGGTTTGCAGCCTGCCTGCAGAATCTGGACTTGGGCATCCCCACGGTCACGTGAGAGAATTTTATAAAATTTCATACTATTTACAGATACCTCTTATTGATTCTGTTTCCCTAGAGAAACCTGACTAATACAATCAGTAAACCTGTTTTACAGTGACAGAAATCAAACCCGCCTTTGCATCTAGTGGTGGTTGAGGGAATGACTGGGAAGACACAAGAGGAAACTTTCCTGATGGAAATGGTCTGTGTATTCAAAGCAGTGTAGATTACACTGGTGTCATAATTTGTCAAACCTGATTAAACTGCAGAACCTTCATACATTGCTGGTGGGAACGTAAAGTGGTATAGCTGCTTTGGAAAACAGTCTGGCGGCTACCAAATGATTAAACATAGAGTTACATGACCCAGCAATTCCATTTCTATGTATATACTCAAGAAAAATGAAAACACATGTCCACCCAAAACCTTGTACACAAATGTTTATAGAACCATTTTCATAATAGCCAAAAGGTAGAAGCAATGCAAATCCCAAATGTCCATCAATTATGAATGAATAAACAAAATACGATATAGCCATATAATGGAATATTATTCAGCCATAAAGTGGAATGAAATACTTATACATGCTACAACCTTGAAAACATTGTGCTAAGTGAAAGAAGCAAGTCATAACAAAAACAAGTATCCTAAGATTCCATGCATATGAGATGTCCAGAACAGGGAACTCTATGAGGCGAAAAAGAGATTAGTGGTTTCTTAGGGCTGGGGGGTAAGGAGGCATGGGGGAAGGATAGAGGAGTGATAACTAAAGGGTATAGAGTTTTGTTGGGTTTTTTTTTTTTTTTGAGGTGATGAAAGTGTTCTAAAATTGTGGTGATGGTTGCACAAATCTGCAAATATACTAAAAACCATTGAATTGTACACTTTAAACGGGCGATTTCTATGATATGTGAATTATATTTCAGTAAGCTGTTTTTAAAAATTGAAAAACTGTATACCTAGATTCTCTGAATTTGTATGTAAATTATATCACAAAAGAAAATTATTCAAAAAAAGAAGGTTTTTTTCCCTCACTTTCTCTCTCTTATATAAGGCAGTCCTGGGGAAATAGAATGTAGCAGTTTGCTTTCTCCAGAAAGCTGACACTGAGACAGAGTTTGGAGTGTATAGGATGCTTGCTAGAGAGTGCTTTTGGGATCTATACCTGTAAAAGGGAGAAGGCAGGAGCCTGATTGACAAGAGAGAGAGAATCAGAATTTTAGTCCAGGCCCAACAGCTTCAGCTGGCCCCACAGGGAGCCCTCAAGTTGAAATTGCCTATCAGAGTTGTTTCCTATAGGGTCAAAGTGGTCAGACATTTATATCTCTGCTTTAATCAGTCTCAGGGTATGGGACATCCACAGAGGGTGCCCTTGGATGAGTTGGCTCTCTGCAGCTGAGGCAATCCTGAAAAGGGCCAAAAGTTGAAACCTGTCTGATAACAACTTTCACAGCATCTGAACTGGTGATCTGGGAGCCATATCTAGATATATCCCATGTTCATGCTTAGGGCTGCCGTTTTTTAGCAAATAAAAATATACAACATCTAGTTTGAATTTCAGATTAAAAAAATGATTGTATAGAATAAGTATTGCATGGAACATACTTATGCCAACAAATTGTTTGTTTTTTTTTCAATCTGAAATTCTAATTTAACAGCGTGTTCTCTATTTTATCTAGAAATCCTAATGACAGTCCAATCTTCATGCTTCTCAGATCAATTTACATATGTTTGGGAGCAGCTCCACTAGGATTCCTGGGTGCCATTCTGAGAGGAGCAAAGCAATGGAAGGTTAGTGGGAAGAACTACAGCTCACACCACAGAAGCTGGTCTATTGACAACAACTGATACTTATCTCCCATTACCATCAGGTTGGAGATGCAGAATTTGTCCATGTGCTATCACAATGGGCAACAGAGTAACAAAAAGAAATGAACTGGATCACCTGGGTGTGGAACATGTTCTTCCCTGCCCTCATTGAGTAATTGCAGTTCTCTCTCTTCCTGATAGGGTCAATAATCCCTAGCAAGATAGTGACTCCTTTTTCTTGCCTTCTGGTCTCTGTACACAAAAACCTTGAAGTGTTAAGTAGCAGCCTTAGCTTAGAGTTCAATGGTTCTCCTGTTTTGTCCCCTGGTGGAAATATTCCATATTCCAGAGCTCAGAGTTGTATGTATAGGCAGCACAACTTACATAGTAAATGCTATTGTGTAAGGATAAGATGTGAGACAAAGATCTTCACACTTTGTGCTTCCTCCCATATTTCAATAGATATACCTCTATACAAGTCCTTTTTGTCCATGACCTTAGAACTGTCTCCTTTGAGGCCCCTGGCCAACTTCCCAGGTCATTAGCTATTGCCTAGGGGTCCATATATATTCTTATATCAAACCAAACACTTGTGCACCTCCCAGAGTTCTACTCATTGGGAAATTTTTCCTTTGCCACTGCCTTTTAAGGCCAACCTGAATGAGACTATTGTGCAGCTAGATATTTTTGACTTGCCCCCAGATACCAAGTCAACCCATGTGTAAACCAAGCTCAAGTATTTTTCTTCTCTATCACCTCTATCATAAGGGAACCCCAAATGGCCATAAGTGGAAGCTAAGTGAGGAGGTTGGGCAGCAGTGGTGAATGACATGGGGATCTGGGCTACCTGTTCAAGCTGCTTGCTTGTACCATCTGGTACTGCTCATGCTTGACAACCTGTGGTAGATTGGGACAGGGCTTGCTTGAACCTATAACTTGGTGTATCATACATGTCTCATCTTATTATGAATAGTTCTGGATGAATGATCACTTGATGTCTCATGGTTAGACACTCTCTATCAGAGCTAAAGTGCATGCTAGGAATTACCTTTCAAGGGGCATATAATTATCCATTGCAAATTGTATGACCTTATTCCTGAATTCCAGAAATCTACAAGGTAATTTTCCAACTGAGGTAGCCCATAAACTCCACAGGACATCTTTTTCCATAATTCTAATATCATAGGGCTTGATTGTTACAACAGCTGTTTTTACTGTCTAATTTTTTTTCTATATTAGTTCCTCTTGGCTAGGTTTTTATTGTGTTAGAAATTGTATTTGAAAAAATTTTGGTAGAAATAATTTGGATTCTAAAATCAAGTTATATTCCTTCAAAGAGGATTTAAGTATGCTACTTCTATTCTTTTTAGGGACACAGACACACTGAAACCGCCTTAATGTAATTTCAAAAATTGAGATAATTCAAAAGCTAAACTGCATTTCCCTGCAAGTACCTCTCTGCTTCTGCTTTATCCTTACACCTGGAGTCCAGCCCTTAGGAACTGTAGTATGTAGAGAAGTGGGTCCTGGACTTTAATATCTGTCTCTGCATCTCTTTAAGACTATTAAAAGCACCATTAAGCACCTCAAGTGCCTGACACCTATAGATACTTACGAATATGTATTAAATGGATGAATTATGAATGACAGAATACTGGACATTTAAGTGCCAATAGTGGTCATTAATAAGCATTACTGAACAAAAAGTAAATAACTGGATCAAAATGTGTTTGTGTATCAATTATAATGATTACAACTATTTTCTCTGGGGATTTTCATTTTCTGAATAATCCTGTTTAGTCCATACTACATCCAAAGACACAAGTCTCTCCCACCATAAAACACACACCCACACACTTTCACTTAAAAGCAAGAGAGTAAAAATAGTATTCACTGGAATATTTATACAACTATCTTTCAAAAGTGACTTTATATGTTATAAATTTCCACTATATCAAGAGAAATACCCCAATAAATTAAGTGCTACATCAATTTTCCATCCTGTAATAGAAGAAAAGATTAAGGGAAGACATAATGGCTTCAAAAAGAGTGATATGAACACTTTTAAATCTCATTGCACTTAAATTTAGTGATTAAATATGAGAATCATAATATGAATATCTCATTTATCACAATGATTTAATTAGAAATCAATAATTGAAATAATAATAGAATTATCATCCTTTTAAAGACACCATTCCAAGGCAAATTCTGGTTTCCTATAAAATGATGCCCTTTTGTCTTAAGAACTTTGAATATATTTGAAATTTATAATATAGCAGTGCTGCCTGATTAAATGGAAATAATCCAAAATCTTTCTCTTAGCTCAGATCTACCAAGCAATGAGACTAATGCTTTAAAATGTTTTCATATTTTTCTCATTATAATGGCAGAATATCATATAAATTGTCATAGCATTTAATTTAAATTCTATATGATTGACAGTTACATGAAGTTAATTATGGCTACCTCATCATAGTGTATTTCCCAAAGCATTAGGCTGCCCCTAGTCAACATGAATTCTATGATGAAACTAATTGAATCACTTCCTCTCTCAGGGCTTCAATTTTCTCACCTTCTATTTAGGGGTTTTGACTAAATGTTTCCCAAAGGTTGGTATACAGACCTTTACTGACTAACTTTAAAAGAACCAACTAGAAATTTTGATTAAAATTCAGACTACAAACCCTGCCCCAGACATCCTGAATTAGAATCTCAAGGGCTGGGGATTAGGAAGTACTCCAGTTGATTCTGATATGTAGCTAAGTTTGATAATCACTGGACTGAACAAGCTTTAAATCCTCTCTCAGAGCTGTAACATTCAGTGATTCTGTATCTTTACCTTAGATACAGAATATTATGTCAAAACCAATTTTCATGTTTTCTCCAAGATGAGATTTGGTCTATCCCCACACATACAATATGGTGTGGCCAAGTCCACTTATGTTAGAAAAAGGTTGAATTCACACAATGAGTTTAGGGGTTTAGTGTTTAGAGGAAGGCTAAAGGCCTGAAAGGTTTTATTGCTTATTTACATGTCCCTCTGTCTCCCTCCCTCTGTCTCTTTCTCCCATCCCCATGTCTCTGTGTCTTTTTGTCTCTGTACATGTTTTTCTGTCTCTCTTACTCTATTTCTGTCTCATAACTTACTGACTTGGCATCAGCACAGTGATTTAGTAACTTAATCATAACTGCTCAACAAATATTTGTTGACCAGATAAAATCAACCTCCAGGTAAATTCCATATAGAATTCAAACACAGCTTTACATCTACATAACACACATCTTGTAACTTTATGGAAAATCCATGAACAAAATGAAGCTTGGTAGTAGAATCAGCATTTCTAATGATTTCACAACTTCATCCAGGCATCCTTTTAATCTGCTTTGAACCGTTCATCTTCAGGGAAGTATAGTAAAATGAAAAGACCAGAAGGAAAGACGCTGGGTTTTAATCCAGGTCTGCCACCTACTAATCAAGTGACCTAAGGTGAGCTATTTCCCTCTCTGAGCCTCATTTTCCTCATTTATAAAATAAGGAAAATAATAATACTCCCTCACAGCATTGCTATAAGCTTTAAATATGAGATAATACATAGTGCTCAGAATAATGCCTGATACATAGAAAGTATTCAATACAAGTTGCTTTACTTTCTTGACTGATATTAATGAGGATTAAATATGGATGTGCATTAAAATACTTTTAAATTGCAAAGCTTTATTATTAATTTTGGAAATAAACTACTTTTTTCAGGTGTTCCATTGAGAAAGTACCAGAGATAATATTTGTAATTTCAAGCTATCATTTCCATTTGTTCTATTAAAATATAAGATGTTGTAGTCATTTTAAGTTGCATTACATCAAAATATTCTTAATATTTTGGAGGATTTTGAAATAAGAGAGTCAGGGTGACTGCCCATGGTAAAAATGGCCAGGGGTGTCAATGAGAGGAGATGTTCGAGTTGTTGGGGATATGACTGTGTCTTATCTCCCATAAGTGGCAGTATTCCCGTGGTAAGCATTCCAGATGGCTTGAGTTGGAATCCAGGGTTTGCCACTAAAATGTGTGATATTCAGTATGAGAATACCAACATCCATACCTAGGCTATGATGGTTTGAATTCTGTCTGTTCTCCTAGTGTCCTTGTGGTATTGTGTTCCATGCAGAGATAGGGGAAATGCCACTCTCCTTAACTCACTCATGTACTTTACATGTAAGCTACAAAGTAGCACTGCTTGTGCCCAAAGTTCCATAAATTATCTCAGGATATCAACTCCTTCAGCCACTTTACCTAACTTTTTTTCCCGTTATAGAATCTCAAAACCAATCCTTTTGGCAATAAAAAGGAGCAAATTACTGATTGATGATACAACATGTATGAATTCCAAAAATATTCTGCTCAGTGAAAGAAGACAGATACAAAAGACTACATATTGCAGGATTCCATTTATATGAAATGTCATGAAAAGGCAAATTAGTGGTTTACTAGGCCTGTGGGTAGGAATGGGGAGCAATTGTAAATGGGCACAAGTTTCTTCTTGAGGTGATGGGTATGTTCTAAATCTAGATTGTGGTGATGGTTGCACAACTCTGTAAATATACTAAAAGTCACTGAGCAGTACACTTAAGTGAATTTTTATGGTATGTATATTATACCTCAATAAATCTGTTAAGAAAAAAAGGGGGTTACCCTGTCCAAAGGGCTCATTTTGTCAAGCACCCATAGAAAAATACCATCACAGTTGCAACAGAAAGTACACTTCAATTACCTATACAAGGTAGAATTCAGATATAAGGAACAGTGTGAGTAGGAGAACAAGAAAGACTGATTTATGAGCACATGAGCATTACCCATACGGGGCATCCAGAAAAGATTTTGGGTGGACATTGATGGAGTTGTATGTACTGAGTAAGAATATGGACTCAAGAACAGGAAATTTTAGTGACTCTTTCTCTAGCATTGTAAAATTCATTGTTTCTCTACCTCTCTTCCTCTCCTATATGTATATACTTAAGGCTATAAGATTCCTTTTAAGCAATGCTTAACTGTATCCCATAAGTTTTGATATGTTATATTTTCATTACCATGTAGTTCAAAATACTTTTTTATTGCCAAGTTATTTGCTAACATCCCATTGGCCAAAGCAAGTCACATGGTTACACCTAAGATCAGTGGAGTGGGGAAGTAGACTCCTTCCATGTGGTGGCATAGTGATTATTTCCTGAACAGTAATCTAATCTCCAACATTAATGAATAGCAAATATAGATGGAATTTGAGATGGAAGAAAAGGCATGCACCAAACCATGGTGCTTTGGAAAACTATAAACAGTTCAGAAATGGCTGAAAGTGACTGGAAAAGTGATGTAGCGGTAAGCATGGCCATTTTGCTAATTCAAGCACTTTCAGTATATTGATAACATCCACTTTTCGTCTATGTTCTCAGAAAATTGGAAGTAAGATTGTGCCACTGAAATGTCTGTGGTAGTTAAAATGTCATTGCGAAATATGAACAATAAACTGGTGTGTTTTCTAAGGATTTTAAAGAAAACTCACCATGTCAGATAAAACATAACAAATCAACAACATTTTAAGTATTTTTTTCATTTGTACTGTTAATTTTTTAAAGAACTCTGTGTTATTCTAATGAGTCCTTGCAGACTTAAAGAATTGAGTTTGCTTATGAGCACCCTGGGACTCTTAATGCTTTCTACGTATAGTCATGGCAAGCCCACCCCAAATATGAAAGAATAATCTAGAAGACTGTTCAGTTTATGCAATGATACTTTATGAGTACAATCCCACATTATATTTCATTATTATATGCTGTTACATAAAGAAGCACCCAAAAATAATTTTAAGCTTTTCTTTGGTAATTGACAAAAGGAGATTTTTAAGTACAATAAACACATGAAACAAGCTAGAACGTTTTAGTGACGTGATTTCTTATGTCCTTTCTACTTCTCATATTTTTTTTTTTTCAAGAGAATATGAAAGTGTCTATTTTCAAATTATATACTTGGACTTTGGCAAGTTTGCATTGTAACAGTACAAAATCAACCAAGTATAAGTAACAATAGAGAACTTATTTTAAGGCTATGTGGGTGTTTCATTACCTGGTGTGGTAAAAAAATCCTACTTATGTTGCAACTCAAGGACAAAATGACACTTGCATAAATCAGGAAGTAAAAAAGTTGAATTTATTTCCTGAAATGGCACAGTATCAGGAAAGGAAGACATGCATAATCCTTCCAGAAAAAAAATGGAATGTGTTCCTGGTTATTTGGTCATTTCAAGTAGAAACTTCCTGTTTTCAAATGACGTAAAGTGAAATTATTATGTGGTCAATGGCATTTGTTAGAGATGAATAAAGAAATTGCATTTTCACATATAATTTCTTTGATGTAACTCTTCCCACAGATTAATTTATGGTGAACTTTTAAAAATAAAAACATTAAGGTATTCTAGTATTATATTCAGAGAATGAATTTAGAAACCATGTAAGCTTCTATTGGAAGATTAATTTAAATGATTTGTGAGCATTTAATGACATAATTGTATTCATAAAAATGGTCATTGCCACTTTACTCATTAACTTTATAGCTACAATTCAGCTTTTTTATTCTGGTTACCAGGAATTCTATACAATATATAATCAAACCCAAGTCCAAATTTATGTATAAGGGGAGGAAAAAAAACTTTAGTACTTTAATTTTGCATTGATTACATTATAGGCAGGAGGAAGGGGACAAAATAAAAGTATTTACGTTCTTTATATCTGCTGTCAATGAGTAATTGCCCTTGAATTTTCTCCATTCTTTATCTAATTTAAATATCTCAACTACCTAAAAAGCCCCCAAAACTCCATCAAAGAAAATACTATACAAAGAAATGCTAACCCTCACAAGAGGAAAAGAGATGATATTCTTAGATTTTTCCTTTCCTACTAAATTCAAAAACATTACTCATTCATTCACTCATTCATTTATGCATGCAGTGAAACTGTCTCAAAGCTGTTATGTTCTCACCATACCCTCTTTCTAGATATTTAGCTATGCTACATCTCCCAGACTCCCTTGCATTAGTGTGACAATATGACTGAGTTCCAGTGACTAGAATATGGACAGAAGTGATATACTCCACTCCCAGACATAGGAAAGTAAAACCTTTCATAAATAATCACCTTTTTCTTTCCCAACCAAAAGGCTAACTAGAGAGAAATCTGAAGACATAGAGGAAACAGACGTCTTAAGCTTTAAGCAAATGTGTTCTGAATGAGCACATGAAAGGTCACCTACCTAGAAATGCTAATGACGGCCTAGGACCTGAATAAGAAATAAATGTTTAGTATGTTAAGACACAGATATGTTGGAGTTTATTTGGTACAGCAGCTAGTATTACCTTTCCTAATATAAGAAAACCTTCCTCCAGTTGTGGAAAAATTTTGAGGTCTAGGGAAAGAAAAACATATGAATTCTTTTAATTTATTCATTCAAAAAATTATTTAACATTTATAATTTTGAGAGATCCCGAAGGACTGAAAAGTTTTCACCATGGCACTCTTATAACTTAGCCTCAAACTATTCCTTCCCTCCCATCTTACCAAATATAAATGGCTCAAAAAGGCAGTGGCCACCAAAGGTTCTGAGGGGAGGAAGAGGAAAGAGTAGGTAACATGGAGACATTTTTGGGACATTGGAATTGTCCTGCATGACATTGCAATGATGGATACAGGCCATTATACATTTTGTCAAAACCTATAAAATTGTGCAGGGCAAAGTGTTAACTATAAAGTAACCTAAATACACTAATATACTAATAATATAGTCCTTGGTTAGTACAATGCTCCAATGTGTGTTCATCAATTGTGAAAAATGTACCACACTAATGAAAGATGTTGTTAATGGGGGAAATTAGGGGAGAAAGAGGGTGTGGGGTATATGGGATTCCCCTATATTTTTGAGATAATGTTTATGTAATCTAAAGCTTCTTTAAAAATTAAAATAAATAAATAAATGACTACCAAACCAGAAAAATAATCTCTCCCTTCTCCAAGAACTATTTTTGACCACCCATTCCTAAAATTAGCAGAACTTTGGCTGACCCATTTTGTTAAAATTCTATAAAAACTCTGCCTTTTTTCCCCAGAAAATACAATCCTTTGGAGTAGTTCTCCTGTTGTTGCATTCTGTGTAAAGGCTTATGCTTAATGATGTTCTTAAAAGACTTTCTTTTACTCTGTGTTGCAAACACTGTGCTATGTTGGAGATGAAATGGGTAAGAGTCACTGCCTTCAGGAAGTTTATCATCAACTGGGGGAGATAGGCACATCTATTCAATATGATAATTCCTATAATCAAAGATTATGAATAAACTGTTATAGAATCATATATAAATGATCAATTAATTGTCCTGTGACTCTCTGTTAAGGCTATATTGAGAAAATAGGTACTGGGCATGGAAGGGTCTTTTACAGAGAAGAAATTGTATGAACAATGGCAAACAGCCACTAATAATGGAAGCGTCTCAGAGGAAAATCAAAATCAGCTCATCAAAAACAGACTAATCATCTTCCCAGCCCCATCTCAGTAAACAGCACCTAATTGTACCAGCCAGAAATGGAGGAGTCATCTCTAACCCTTTCTTAATCCACACTACCCTCTATAACAAGTCATCCACTACAAAATACACCTCAAATATATCTATTTCTCTGCCATCATAGTCTAAGCTACCATCATCTCTCACCCAGATTATTTTAATACCTTTACAGCTGATCCAGTTTAATCACATCTTTCTTCCCATCCTCCCTACCTTCTAATTAATTATCCACAAGCAGGCCAAAGGACCTCTTTAAAGTGCCCAAATGGGAATGATGTTCCCCTTGTTAGAAGTCTTCAATGATTTCCCATTATGCTTAACTTAAAGATCAAAATTCTTAAAAATGAGTTACAAGGCTGTACACTATCTGACCTTTCTCTGTAACTTTCCAGCATCATCTCAAACATGATCCTCCTTGCTCTCCAAGTTTTAACAATATTCGTTTCCATTGTTTCGTCAAAAAACAAAATTAACACTGGCTTAAGCAAAATAGTTATGGAAATTCTTTCTCATGTAAATGTTTAGATAGAGGGTCAAGGATGAGTATGCAGCTGCACAATCATCAGAAACTCATGGCCTTCTACTTTGTTGCTCTGCCATCACTATATAGTTTCCATCCACCTGTCCAAGATGACACTCCAGTTTACAACATCATATCTGCTTTCCATAAGCAGAAAGAGGAGAAGAGAATAAGAAAGGCATATACTTCCATTTTAGCACACGACCTCATTGGAAAACATTTCTATTCACATTCCATTGACCTGCCTTGTGTCACAAGGTATATGTAGCAATAAAAAGGCTGAGAAATAACTTCAAATGGGTGAAGAGATATTTGTGTAGCTAAAAGTTGTACTACTATGCAGTTAGGTGGAAAGAGAATATTGGAAGACAATTAATAAACTCTTCCACAATCCACTCCATTGGTAAACTAAATTTCCATGTGCACCCTTCTTTTCACACCTAGAAACACTTGCCTCATTCCAAGCAGGGTAACTTCCCAATTCAATGCATTTAGTGCATCCATCTGGTCTCTGGTTTATGTTAACTTTTCTTCACCATGTCTAGTGGTGGCTATCCCTGATCCAATGAACATTTTAACAATCATCTACCTACCTTTTTCACTCAGACAATTACATACAAAAATGGTGGAGTTGTTAGAAAAAAGCAATAAAGAAAAATCCCATTTGTAAAAGGCAACATGGAAAACACCAATAGTCATGGGTCCATAGCAGAAATCAAATACTTATCACCAGAAGTTACAGGCCCCACATTTAGCCATGGAGTAATTCCTTGAATAGCTCATCTGCCATCTCCTGGTTCTACTCTATGAGAGAAATGTCCTTATCATTGTTCTCCATGGCTCCTAGCTTTGCATCCAGGAGAAATTTATTCTCTCACAGTTCTGGAGGTTAGAAATCCAAACTCAAGGTGTCAGCGGTATTGGTTCTTCCTGGAAGCTCTAAGGGAGAATCCATTCGTGCCTCTCTCCTAGCATCTCATAGCTCTAGGTGTTCACTGGCATTTCTCAACTTATAGAAACGTCACTCCAATCTCTACCTCTGTTTTCATGCCACCATCTCCCTTCTCTTCTCATTATTAGGGGACTTAGGGCCCACCAATTAAGCCAGGATATCTCATCTCAAGATCCTTCACTTAATTACGTCTGTAAAAATCCTGTTTCCAAATCAGATCATAATCCCAGGTACCAGAGATTAGGACTTGGACATATCTCTTTTTTTTTTTTGCGGGGGGCACTATTCAACATACTATACCATCTAAGTATTCAAAGGAAAATATGTAGACATCAGTGCATTAATTATTAAAAATCAAGTCTAGAGCAAAGAAACTCAATATTCATTTTGAAAAATAGGACGATATTAAAAGAAAGTAAACAGAGATAGGAAGTATAATAAAGATAAAAACTGAAATTAATGAAATAGAAAACAGAAAATGTAGAAATGATAGGTAGATTAACATTGAAGGTTTCTTATTTTTGTTTCTGATCAATAAAATAGATGAATCAATCAAGTGTTAAAAAATGAAATAGCAAAAATAGGCACATGTCGGAATAAGAAAAGAGACATACAATCACAGATAAAGAAAAGATTAAGTGAATTATAAGTGAATACTGCATATAAATAACATGTGATTCTTATTATTCATGGTAATTATGTTCTATAAAGTTGCCAAGAACACCTTAGTACTATGGTAGGGGCCATTTTAAACAGCAAAAATCACAAACAAAAAAATGCAACTAAGTGAAAAACACAGCACTAAATATACCATGATAAAACCTTGTTTATAGAATGAGAGCTGAAACAAGAAGGCAGAGTTGCCTTGCTCAGTCTCAGCTGGAACATGTGCCTTGGGTGACTTAAATTTTCACCACTCTGTACATGTCTGCAAATGACTATGAAAGCGTTATACGTATTGATTTGGAAATTACAAACAAATTTTAGCAAGTAAGAAAATTTGCAAATACAGAATCCATAAATGATAATAGATAGATAGATTGATAAATAAAGCTATAGTTATACAGATATAGATATGGATATAGATAGATGTATAGATTAGCAACAAATTTCAGATTCAAATGGGTCATTTCCTCCCTAGAAAATGATTCATTTGAATCTGAAATTTGTTGTATATATGTACATCTTTACCCAAGATGACATTGTTCTGTCAGAACTAGCATTCTATTCCCTTGACCCGTTTAATTCTCCTTCATAATACTTTTCATTACTTGACATTATATTATATATGTATTAGCATTTATTTATTGTCTTTCCCCAACCACACAAATTATGCTACCTGAAGACTGGTACCTGTCTTGTCCATCACAATTTTTCTAGTGATTAGAACAGTACCTAGCACAGAGTAGGCATACAACAAAGTACTTGTTAAATCAATGAAAAAATATCCTATTTCTTCATGATTTTTTTAAAAAATCTATGTTCTTTCCCACCAACTGGCACTTCCCAGAAAATGCCTCATTTCTAATTAAAAGTCTTGATTTCACCAATACAATGTCCAAAATGAGGCATTGAAGAAAATCAGGAATAGATGTCTTAAGTTCCTAAAGAGAGACTAAAATCATAGTTTACTTTCCTTTTTCTTTCCATAAATAATGTAAGTGCACTTTTCTACAAAGTCTAAAGCAAACTGCTACCCATCTCAGATTAGAAAATTGGGCTTGTTTAAGGGAGAAAAACCTATTAAATGAGAAAATTAGTATCTTAAGGTTCATTTCTTTCCAGATAAAATTAGAACTAGCATTAAAGTCTCATAGAAAGTATATTCCTAAAAAGAATTCTACCAACATTGCCTTCCAAAAGAATTCAAGGACGTTACTACACATGACAGTCACTGTAAATAAGCATAAATGCCCACCATTCAACATTCAAATGAGTTGTTTGTAACATCTTCTTTCAAAGAATTACAGCACTTAACTTTCTGAAAAGGATGTTACTTGAAAACAGGGTTTTCTTTTGCTCCCCTAGTACAATGTATAAAATTCCCTTTCTTTCTGAAAATCTGACAATAGGAAATAAGCAGATAGACAACTTAATAAGGAATATTCACTATCTGTTTACACAAAGAAACTGGAAACAATTATTGTTCTTTCCAAATGAAATATAAGATGGCTGCTTGAGTCCTTGGATGTGTCATCCACCAACTATATAATGCCTCTACTTTACCTTTCCCTAGCCAAGCAAGTTCTAGCACTTGGAGGAGATAAGCAAGGCCTTGGGTGCTGATGGAATCTTGAAGGAGAGAGATGGTATAGACAAGAATCAAGGTAAGAGCAGTAGAGAACTGAACTGAGAATTAAAACCAACTCCTGAACCCAAAGACAGCCTCTCTTGCAGGGGCTTCCCCTTGTTATGGTAATGTTTGTTCCATGGAGTACAAATGATCTTCTCCAGAGAAGTGAAGAGAAGTCAAAGGGGCAAATTGAGTTCTCTTTGCTATTGTAGCTGGAATAGTACCAGCTTTTGAGAAGACCAGGGAACAGACAGAGAGCAAATTGTTAGCCAGTGAACTACTAACCCAAGCAGGAGTAACCCCTGCGCCTCTCACCATAAGTATCAGTGAAATTTAAGGCACTCCAGAGATTATATCTCAGATGCAGAGGCTGAAATAACATCCCCAAAGTGCCCTTATCTACAGAGAGACAGAGCAAACTGATTTTTTTTTTTTTAAGATTTATTTATTTATTTACTTCCATCCTTTTTAACCCCCCCTCCCCCATCTATGCTGTTCTGCGTCCATTTGCTGGGCAATTTTCTGTGTCCGCCTCCTGCCCTTTCTTCTCAACCCTCTCCTCCTCTCTTCATCAGGACCTGATCCTGGGAACCTCTGATGTGGGAGAGAGGTGCTCTGCTACCTGCGCCACCCCAGTTCCTGGTATTTTGGCACCTCTAGTCTTGGCCCTCCCCTGTGTCACTCTCCTGCTACGTCATCATCTTGCTGCATGGCTCAACGGGGCCTGGAGCCCCTGCACCCAGGACCTAGGGGCTTACTCACTGGTCAGTCCGGCAGCGCGCCCGCTTGTGGGGCCTGGCGGCCCGCGCGCCATCCACATCTTTCTTATTATTTTACTGGGAGGTCCCAGGGATCAAATCCAGGTCCCTCTATATGGGAGACTGACGCCCAACCATTTGAGCCACATCTGCCCCCTGATTTTTAATAAAATCAAGTTGCTAGAGGATAAAGGCACCATCTGAATCTCCTTTTCATCCTTCCCCTCAAAAAAAGAATATTTTGAAAATTCAAGTTAATCTCACAATTTTTAGGATAACAAAACATTTCAGAATTTCTATTCAGCATTGTACTAGCAGACATAGCCAGTGCAGTCAGGTAAGAAGGGAAAATGCAAGGTGTAAAGAATGGGAAAAAAATGAAAAAAAGAAAACCTGAAATTATTTGTAGACAACATGATTGAGATATAGAAATTCTGTAAGAAACTACAGAAAAATCGTTAAAATGTATAAGTAAATTTAGCAAGATTTCTGGATATAATCTCAATCAAAAAGTAGTTGTATTTCTGTTATCATAAAACAATATAAAATAAAAATTTAAAGGGTTACACTTAGCATCAAGAAATCAAATAGGTAGAATGGTGCTAGTTCAATTGAATATCCGTATAAAAATAAAACTTGATTCATCCCTACTTCTCAGATACACAAAAATTAGTTACAGGTGTAATTACTTGTGAAAGGTCAAAAGTAATTCCTCTGGAAGAAAATATAAGAGGATATATTTTTTAAAAGGGTAGTGAAATGTTTTTTAAACGGAAAAATAGCATTAACAATAGAAGAAACAATATGAGTGACATAGAAATGACAAAGTCTCATATCCAAAATACATAAAGAGCTTTTACAAATCAATTAAAAAAATAAGACAATCCAAATAGAAAAATGAGCAAAAGTCTTGAAATATGATACCCAATAGGCAATTAATATGTGAAATTAATCATCAGGGAAATGCTAATTAAAACCTAAATGAGATACACTGCACAAACACCACTATGGGCAAAACGGAAAACACTGACAATACCAATATTGACAAGGATGGAAAGCAATAGCAACTTTCATACTCTACTGGTAGGAGTTAAATTGGTACAACCACTTTGGAAAATTGTCTGGCAATATTTGCTAAAGTTGAACATAGGCATATCTTATGACGCAGGTATTCTATTAATAGATATATACAAAAATAAATTCATACATATATGCATGTATATTTAATGTAAAAGTAGAATGGATAAATAAGTAAATTTTGGTAAATTTATCTAATAGAATACTAGAAACCAATAAAAATAAACTAATGGGTGGATTTCATTAACAAATAAGTAAAAAACCCAAAAAGATACATATTATATGATTACAACTACAATATTCTATAATTGAATATACATATTGAATAATGTACACAATATTATATGATATTATTTGCTATATTTTATGATATGCAATATTATGTGTTTACAATGATTACTATTTCAAAACAGGGAGAAGTAATTTATGGCATGAGAAGTCAAGAAAATGAATCCATTATGGGCTAGGGAGGAGTTACTGAGTAGGACAGGGAAATAGATGGGCTCCTGGAATTATGATAATGCTCCATTTCTTGGGTGATAGGAAATGAGTGTGTTCATTTTCTGATAATTCATCAAGCCACGCACTTTTTATTTGAGTATCTTTCTGCACTGTGTTATGCTTCAAGGAAATGTTTATTTAAAAGGAACAATTGTAATGCAAGATTTCCAATTTTTTAAGGATCAGAGACATCTTACGAACTACAAATATAAGAATATAAAGGAATTGAATAAGACAAGTTAATTTAATGCATACAAATAAGTGGACTGTTTTAAAATTTAATCATAACCTTGACCAGAATAGAATGTTTAATATTGTAATATATATATTTTAGTATTACTATATATAATGTTACCATATATATATGCATATACACATATATGGAAAGAGAACAAGATCATGCTTCCTAAGATAATCCATTAAAATTAAAAATAAATTCTAAAAAGATGCTAATAAATACCTAATTTTAAAATTAAGAAACATACTTCAAGATAGTGCTTGGATCAAGTAGGAAATAAAAACTGAAATTTCAGACTCTTTAAAGAGCAATGATATATAGAGAAGTCCCTACAAAAATCTATGGGACATAGCCAAAACCATATTCAGGCAAAAATGTATTGCCAAATGTATATGTCATTAAAAAGCAAGTCTAAAGTTAAGAAACTCAATATTCATTTTGATAACTTGAAAGCAATACAAAAGAAGTAAGAAGAGATCATTAATAAGGATATAAGCTAAAATTAATTAGCCAAAAATTTAGAAATGATGAATCAATTAAAATTGATGATTTTCTACCTTTTGTTTTTGAGAAGACCAGTAAATTGGTAAACCAATCAAGAATCTGGTTTTGAGAAAAATGAGAGAGAATAATAACTGTCAAGTTTAGGAAAAAGAAAAGAGACACATGCTCCCCAATAATAAGTAAAATGACTTAGAGAGAATGCTACATGTAAATATATGGCAGTATTTGAATTCGAATGGATCATCTTCTTGTAAACTTTATATACATATATAATTTATATATTTTAAATGTATTTATATATGTGATGATGAAGTTGATGAAGTAGAGAACTTTAATAGAACAATGATCAGAGAAAGTTTGGAAAAGATATTAAATATATTTTTTAATTTTTGTATTAATCATTATTTCTTGTTAATGCTGGAATAATTAAATTTATGCAGTCATTAACTGATATTTTTAAAAAGTGGCACAGAAAACATATTTAATACAATGTTAAGTGAATAAAACAGGATGTCAAATCCAGTCTAAATTGTATAGAAATACACATATATGCATAGAATAAAGACAAAGGAAATATATTAAAATGTTAATCATGTGAGTGGTAGGATTATATGGAATTTACTTCTTTTTTATAATCAGAAAAAATATATAAATATGAAATTCTATTTTCTCCGTAAATTATTCTCTAAGTAGAAGTTGTTAATGCTATCTCAATTCTGATAAGCATTTCAAATTTCTCCCTAAACATGAAAAATATTTCTTTATTTTTAAGGTTACCAGAGACAGCTGGCTTTGCAGCTGAGCTCTACCAAACATTTAAAGATATATAATTCCAAAGTATGTAAAATATTCCTTATCTTTATAAAAAATTGAAATCTCCCCAATTAACATTACAGTCATCAAAACTTTAATTACAAAGTCTAAAAATTCAATATAAAATAGAAGAATATAGGCCAACCTCACTTAGGAACACAGATGCAAAATTCTATATGTACTTCTCTATATAACTATATTATCCATATCTATATCTATATCTAGCTATCTACCTCTTAGCAAATAAGAATCCAGAATTATGAAAAGTAGGAAAGCACGAATGATTCAATTGCAAGAATTCTATTAACAACATTATTGTTATATCAAAAAAGTAAGAGTAAAGAAAACATTGAACCAATCTATGCTTAAAAGGCATTTGAGGGGGGTGGGTATAGCTCGGTGGTTGAGCGCCTACTGCTTCTCATGTCCGAGGACAGGGGTTCAATCCCCAGTACTTCCTAAAAAATAAGCCATTTGATAATATTCACCAGTCATTTCTTGTTTAAAAATAAACTCTATGATAAATATGAATTGAAAAATTTGCTTGCTTAAATATAATATTTTATTTTTTTAATACTATCATCAAACCTTACTTTAAATAGTGAAATGTTAAAACCATTTCCATTGAAATCAAGAACAAAATAGAAATATCCATTATCACTATGGTTATTAGATATTGTTTTGGTGATTCTACTCATTTAATAAAATAATCAAAGAATGTGAATATTATTGGAAGAGATGAATTATATATTTTACTGATATTGTTTACATGCATGTTGTTTATTGAACTTTTTTCTCTCTGATTCAAATCCATCTATCCATTCAGATTTTGTTTGCTAGGCTGGGACTCTACAAACATTTCTCCTTTGCCTGCTGACTCCTGCTAGGGTCTGCCAGTAGGAAGCGTAGAAACGGTCTGGAAGCCTGGAGGAGAAAGAACGTGTACTTCCTTTCCCATTTGCTTTTTATTTCTGCCTGACCCCTCCAATGCTTCTTAACATGACACCCACACAGCAGTAGTTTGTTCCAGTTATAGAGGTGATTCAACTTTGAACTTTTTCAGCACTCTCAGAATCAGCCTCACATTCTGCCATTTCAGACACCAAGATCCTGAAACACTTCTAAGTGCTCCGAATCCCAGCTCTATGGGACCCCTCTCCAAGCTTCTGTTTTAATATTTTCAAAGTCTTCCCCATTCCCCCAGCCTTAGAGGTAGTAGCCACTTCCTTTAGTTTCTACTTCTGTAATACTTTAGTGTTTTCTTTTTGCCATTTCAGTTCTCAAATACCTAGTTAACAATTCTTTATATTAAAAGCTCTTTATTAAAATAACTCGTAGATCTCGCTGTCTTGTAACTGTAGCCTGATAGATACAACATAAATGATCAAAATATTCAAAATGATAGAAATAGTAAGGAAATTGAAGATCAGATAAACTTATAGAAATCAACTTTTTCAAGTATTTTTTCAATAAACAAGGAGAAAGGAGAAAGAAGAGAGAGAGAGGACTCCAGGTTCACCTACAACTGCAGAGAGGCAAAGAGGTCCTGGAGTCTGGAATCAGTAGAGTACAGAGGCATGGAAAGAGGCCCCTGAGGGGCTGGGAGCACAGAGCAGCTCTAGGCTGAGGAGACAAGCCCTGTCACATGACTGATTGCCACGTGGCAGGACATCATGAGTTTATCACAGTTTAAATGAAAGTTTGCCTACTGATGGGCCCTTTGGTTGCATTAGATTCTATTAAGGGACCTTGATTAGATCACTTGATTAGATTGCTTTTGATTGGACTACTTCAGTGAGGCATAACTCAGTTTGGGTCTCCATCCTCATACTGGAGACTTATATAAATGGAGACACAGTGGAAGAGACACACCAAAAAAAGGAAACTGCCATCTTGATCCTGCCATGTGACTGGATATCAATAGGACCCAGAAGAGAAAGGAGAAGACACTGTCATATACATTGTCATGTGATGGGAAAGCCAAGGACCAAAGATCACTAGCAGCCAGCCCAAGAATGCCAAATCTTAGGGGAGAAAGCATTACCTACTGACAAGTGAATTTTGGACTTCTTCTAATTTCAAACTTCATGTCAATAAATTCCCATTGTTTAAGCCATCCCATTGTATAGTATTTGTTTTAGCAGCTAGAAAACTTAAACTTATGGCGTGTCTCAGGTCTGATTCTCCTCAGTGATCATTTCTAAGGCTTTATTCTTCTTTTCCTGTACCATTGCTTCCTGATTCTTTGTATGTTTTGTAATCTTTTGTTGAGCCTGGACATTTTGATATTTTAATGCAGGGGTTCTAAACCTTTTTTGTTCCATGGGCCCCTTTGACAGTCAGGTTAAAACCACAAACCCCTTCTCAGAATGTAGTGGCAGATAGTTTGACACTCAACATCAGCATGTCTTTAAATTAAATTTTAGGATTATTAAAAATTACATTTTACAACTTTCCCATAATTTCAATACCAAATAACCTAAAATGGTTTAACATCTATTCATATGGTCATTTTTGGCAAAAATTTAAAAATTTGAGTTTTCCCATGGCATCATAAAGCCATCTCCGCCATCCTAACCAACCTTTTTGCAGGCAGTTATCCCCTGCACTGAGAACACACTACATCAAAATAAAAATCATACTAAGTCCACACTATACTGTGTATTATTTAATAAATATATATCCTGCACCAGCATGTCCCCACAAGAATAATGTTTTTTTGAATTTTCAATTCAAGCTCACAGAACCCCTGAAATCTTTCCTAGAAAACAGTTTCCTTATGGTTCCTGGCACTGCATAGTATGTCCTACAACTGGTAATCCCTTGCTCCAGGCAGCCATGACTTTACTCCTTTCCCACAGCATTCTGTAGGGTAGCTCTGTGAGCTGCTTTCAATAAGCAGGGCAAGTCTGGGATAGTGAGCTTATTTCAAGTGTCCTGATTCAGTCCCTTAGGCCACCACTGGAGAGACTGCATCAGAATGGACCCACACTGGGAGCACATGCTGGCTCTGTGCAAGCTGGTAAGAAGATGGAGGAGGGTCCAACCAGGGCACCATGAGATCTTAACACTTTTAAGTTGCCTTTTTTCTTGATTTGGCACTCATCCTGTTACTCCAACCCTTTAATTGTTTTCTGGAGCTTTTAGAAAGATGCCTCTGCCCGTTCTTGCTGGTTGTCCAAAGCTTCTGTTGGGGCATGGAGCCCTGAAGCTTCTGACTCTGCCTTCTTGATCCCAGACTGCTCAAATAGTGTTTTAATTGGAATTTTTCTAATAGATAGTGATGTTGAAGATCTTTTCATGGGCTTATTTTCAATCATGTATCTTCTTTGGTGAAGTGTCTTCTCAAGTCTTTGCCTATTTTCAAATGTTGAATTTAGAGAATGTTTTTATGTATCCTGGATAAGAGTCCTTTGTGAGACATGTAATTTATAAATATTTTCTCCCAGTGACTGGCTTATATTTTCATTCTCTTAACAGGGCCTTTCATGGAGCAAAGGTTTCAATTTTGATCTATTCCAGTTACTGATTTTTTTCACTTATTAATCATGCTTTTATTATTTTAAGAACTGTACACTTAACCCAAGGTCATGACGATTTTTTCCAATGTTCTCTTCTAAAAAAGTTTTATAGTTTCACATTTTAAATTTAGATTTATGATACATTTTGAGTTAATTTTTCTGTAAAATATGAGTTGTGGGTCAAGGTTAATTTTTTTCCCTAATGGTTTCCAATTGTTTCAGCACTATTTATTGAAAAGACCATCCCTCTTCCATTGAATTGCTTCTGTTCCGTTATCAAAAATCATTTGGGCATATTTATATGGTTCTATCTCTCAGTTTTCTATTTTATTCCATTAGTCTATGTTTCATCTTTCTATCAATACTACACTGTCTTAATTATTGGAGCTATATGGTAAGGTAGTGTGACTCCTCTAACTTTATACTTTCTCAAAATTCTGTTATATATTCTAGTTCCTTTGCATTTCCATACAAATGTTAAGATAGTCTTGTCTATATTTAGGAAGAGTGATAACTTTAAAGAAGACTTTTTTTCTTAATGAATGGGGATGGGAAGTATAGAATGTAATCTACTTTCTGTATCGACAGAAAGTAGCATTATGCATTGGAAAGAGCTCTGAACAAGGAGATAGTCAACTAAAGTTTAAAGCTTGTTTTTATCATTTCTTAGCTACATTACTTAGAGGAAATAATTTTCTTCATCTACTTTCAGAATCTTTATCTGGAACGTGAGCAGGTTCTAGTAGGCTCCTAAAAAATAGAGTTCCTTATGTAATGGAATAAGTTTGACTAATATAGGTAGATTAATGGTAACCAACAATCCCTCACAGCAATGCAGGAGTTTGCAACAAGGGACGTTAAGCTTGTATTGAAATGTTTGTGAAAATATCTTGAATGTAAGTTAAATGTACTGCAGAAAATAGATTGTGATTAGAAAATTAAGAGCAGCAAGCCAAGCATGGAGGGAGGCAGATTATTCACTATCAGCCTAAAAATATTTGCATAAGGCTACTTGCTACCACATTTTATTGAATTGAAGATGCCATCCATTGCAAAGTGCCATCAGTTCATGTTCTGCTAAGAAAAAAATGCTATCATTTATAATTGTAGGACATTGTATTAGTCAGCCAAAGGGGTACTGATACAAAATACCAGAAATCTGTTGGCTTCTATAAAGGGTACTTATGTGGTGGTAGAAGCTTACAGTTACCAGGCCATAAAGCATATGTTACTTCCCTCACCAAAGTTTATTGCCACTTGTTGGGACAAGATGGCTACCGATGTCTGCCAGGGTTCAGGCTTCCTGGGTTCCTCTCTTCCCGGGGCTTGCTTCTTTCTGGGCTCAGCAACTCTGTTATCTCTACAAGGCCAGCTGTAGACTATCAGGAGAATGGCGTGTTTCTCTTTCCAGGGCCTTTTCTCTTTCTCCATGACAGAGCTCCTCTATGTGCTTACTTCCCAGGGCTCCAGCTCAAAAACTTCAACTGTGTCCTTTGCCATGTCTTTTCTCTGTGAGTCCCAACCCACCAAGGGGACGGGGATGCAAAGTCCTACTGATGTGGCCCAGTCAAAGGCTTAATCATTATTTAATCAAGTAAACCTCTGAATCCAATATAATCTAATATGCTCAGAGGAAAAGATCAGTTCACAAACATAATCCAATATCTATTTTTAGAATTCATCAATAATATCAAACTGCTACAGACATCATCCAATCTTTCAGATAATAAAATGTGGAGGGGAGCGGATGTGGCTCAAGCAGTTGAATGCCTTCTTCCCACATGGGAGATTCACGGTTTGTCCCCGGTACCTCCTAAAAACAAACAAACAAGTAAACAAAGGAAGAAAACCAACTTAGGGGAGCTGATGTCGGTCAGTAGTTGAGTGCCAGCTTCCCACATACAAGGTCCAGGGTTCAATCCCTCGCCCTGGTACCTCAGAAAAAAAAAAAAAAGAAGGAAATAATGTATATCTTAGAATCAATGAAAAAAGACAATTCCTTCAAGCCTTCAAGCCTGCACTTACAGAGAATAAGACAAGTTAAAATCTTGGCTCTGCCATTTATAAGCTATATGACCTTGAGAAAAATCATTTGACCTCTCTAAGCTTCAGTTTGCTCCTCTGAAAAATGAGGATAATCAAACTACTTCAAAGAATTGTTGGAAAAAAAAAAAAAGTCAGTGAATTCAAAGTCCTGAACATCATTTTGACATAGAGATTTAGCACACAACTGCTAATTCACCTGTAGTTTAAAGATTAATATTAGAAATCACCAATATTGTCTGCCCTGGTGTAAATTGACAATCTTACTTAAAGCAGATGCTGAAGTATATAAAACTTAAAACTCTAGACTCGTGTTTTTCCTATTCTGTATTTTCTGTTAGGGCTCAGGACTCCAAAGATTCCCATTCCTGAAATTTCTTATTTGCCAATATCTTTCAGAAATATAGCTACAACCTATAAAATATTCTGGCAATTACCTTTGTAATTTCATGTTATATCTATTTTAAATCTTTATTTGGAGGTATATTTAGCCCTCAGTGAATACTCAGTGTACTCTCTTATATATTTTATTTATCTTATTGTACTTTAAATCTGTATGCAAGACAGAAGTAGCAATATAACTGAGTCCCTAGATTATCTATGCTAGCACTTCCCAAACATTGTTTTTCTTGCCATAAATACAAATACAGATTCCTGGAGCAAGCAGTTTTAGCTGAATGGGAATGGGAATCCAGAATTGTCATTTTTGAAAGCTGGCCAAATGACCTTGCTGCATAGACATATCTGACAACCCCTGGTTTATCCACTACCATTATCTTCCCATGTTTGGTCCCTTGGCCATCTGCATATGAATTACCTAGATTTATGAAACCATTTCTCAAGTCTCAAAATGTTTGCTTCAGAGCACATACTTTATTTTTGTAATTGTGTATTTATTATTTGTTGCTTATATATCCATCTGTAATTTCCACTAGAGTGTAAATTCCAGGAGGATAGAGACTATGTTTTAGTCTTAAGCCAGAGAGAATATGCAAATTTGTTTTATACAAGAAAATATGAGCCGCATGACAAAGTAAGTTGGCTCTTCACTCAGGTAAGAGTATAAATTTAGGTTTTAGCGTTATAGAAGTATGACAACTTTGCCCCTTTACATCTGATGGCTAAAGTTGTCAAAGGCACCTGTTAAAGACTACCTTAAAATATGGTTTATATGAGAATGACAGTTTCATGAGATGATAAGTATCCATTCATCTTGATTCTCTAAACTCTACCTCTGTAATAAATTAGACTATGGGTCACATGAATTATCCCACAGAAGTGCCTTCACTCAGTTCCTTTCTGTGTCCTCTGATTTAATGCTCTGTCCTCAACCTTGATAAGAGGTCAAATAAAAACTCTCCATTTGAACAGTGTTTTTACTCCTTTGATATAAACAAAAGTGAAGCCATTATCAACTGTATAGGATGGTCCTGATACAGAAATCTCCATGATATGTGTCACATGGAATTTATTTCCAATAAAGAATTTTGTCCTTGCAGAGGAATTTTTATGCTTTTTCTGTCAGATATGAATATTACTTAGTTTAGTATGTTTCCCTCTATCTTTCTCACTCTCTCTTTTTTTTGCCTCAGCTGCCAGAAACTAAGCCAAATTGTGTGCCCAGAAGTAGTAATGAGGTCATCTGAGAAATCTAGTGACATAAGCTCAATATGTTTCTCTAATGCTTGTCTCTCTTCTCATACTCAAATGTCGGTGGTTAGCCTTTTGTGACATCACACTAGTAGCTTGAAATTGGCTGTGGTGGGAGTGTGGAAATTGGCAAGCCCTACAAACCAGGATAGACTGATTTATGTATGTATGTACTTATTTATTTAGAGAGCTGGATTTTAAACAGTTATGCATACCACTGATTAAGTGGCACCAAATGTTAAGAATTTGCAACTAAAAATCACCAAATGGAAAACAATGAGTGGTAAAGCACTACAGATTAGATTTTATGTTACTTGAGAATGAACAGAACCAATTTTTCTGGCTTCTCAAAATGCTCTTAAAAGTCAACTCATACCCATCTGTTACTCTATGTATATATTTATACATTGTTTATATATAACTATGTACAAGAAATATTTATACATATGTTTATACATATATATAATTATCCTCTTTAGGCCCCTTTTTTCTAGGTGTGCCAAGAGGCAAGTCTAATAGTTTTTGTTAAATTTACTTCATTACCTCAGTATATTTGGTGACTGTCATTTGGCTCTAATTTTCATTTCCAGTGTTATTGTAAATTTTTATTTTTCATAAAAATAAAGCCAAATTGGGGGGCAGGGGGTCAAGCCAGAGGCCATTTCAAATGTCATTTACATAGCAAGCCTTTTGCATCTCTTTAAAATCTGAGAAAATTTTTGAATAAAACAAGCTTATTGGATATCATTTTAGGTTGATTTTGGGCACTAGTGAGTTTAGTTTGTGCAATCACAGAATTTTATTTTGTCCATCTATTGTATCATAAAAACGAATGTTTTTAGGACAAATAAAGTATTATGCTGTCAAACTCCTGTTTGAAGGATTGATTCACTTCATCCTGTAATGAAGATTCGTGATTCAGTTATCTCACTGTGCTGAATTATTATGCTATGGAGCTGTTAGCAAGCAGTCCACACTATAACATTTAGGTATGGTTATATTTTGTCTTCATGCAAGGTACAGGGCTTACTCATTCATACCGACCACTTGACTCTACCAGCTAATCTTCTAGATAACAGACAGCATGTCTGGAATGAAGCACTCATCTATGTTTTACATGTATCATTCATTCAATCCTCAAAATATCTCTATGAGGAAGGTACTATTATTATCTTAATTTTACAGATAAGAAAATTGAGGCAAAGAAATAAAAAGAGGTTTGCCCAAGGTCCCATAGCTAGAAAATGGCAGAATTAAAAGTAGATCATTGGGGAGTGGATATGACTTAAGCAGTTGAATGCCTGCTTCCCACATGGGAGGTCCAGGATTCAGTCCTCCTGCCTCCTAAAAACAAAAAAAGCAAAGAACAAGCAAACAAATGTAAAAACCAACTCAGGGGAGCCAATGTGGCTCAGTGGTTGAGCACTGGCTTCCCACATACAAAGTCCAGGGGTTCAATACCCAGCCACGTTACCTCAAAAAAAAAAAAAAAAAAAAAGTTATAAAAGTAGATCATGGGCAATCTCTCTCTAGGGCTACACTCTCAACTCTTCTCTGCCTAAGCAAATGGGGTCAAAGCCAGAGGATAGTAAATGGTGAAACTAATTTGAATGACCAATTATGGCTGACTCCTTCATTTATGGTGGGAAAATATTTTGAAATATATGGACTCCATTGAGGCTACTATTTGGCAGAAAGCAAACATTGAAATTTGAATTCCTCCTTTTACTTACAAATCATTTAGAGCTTTACCAGGTTTACATGGTTTAAATATTCCAAGAGTTGGTTTCTTTTTCATCTTTCTTTTCTTTGAGACTTCTAAAGTACAATCGCATATTTGACAAATTCCAGATTTAATTAGTTTGAGAGCTGTAGTCACCATTGTTGTTTCCTCCAGCTCATACAGTTTGAAATCTCCATATAGACATGCAGAAATCTTTTTCCATTGCTTGAGATCTACAGGGGTAAGACTGTTGAAACTGGCACAGTGACAAAGGAGAAGGCCCTTAAAGGTCACAGCAAGTAACTTTAAAATATAAAATCTATTCCCTTAATCATTTTTTCTCTTCTTAAAAGGTTAAGAAATTGCTTTGGTTGGATTACCTATTTAGTAGTTATAATAAGCTAAACATGTATTGATTTTCTTTCTAAAATGATATATTACAGAATACATCCCAGATTTTGTAACATTTAATTTACACTCATCTATTTTATAAGTCTAAACTTTAAAAAAAAAAAGTTAAAATAAAACTAGAATAATGTCACACTTGCTACAAGATTACACGTATCTCACACTTCCATTGGCAAGTTTTATGCTGCCCTTTACATATTTACATTTTCTGTTTATCTTAAGAAGATAACACGGTATTGCTTAGCAGCCATTCACTGACATATACTTTGTGCTGGGTACTGTGCTTGGAGTTGAGCTGAGATGGTTACTAAAAGCCAGATCCTGCTTCCAAAGACACTGCATTCTTTCTAGAGATACAGATGAGTAAATATAGGAGATTATATAGTGTGTGTGTGTGTGTGTGTGTGTGTGTGTGTGTGAGTGTCTAGGAAATGGCCCCCCAAAGATGCCCAGGCCCTAGTCCCTGGAACCTGTGAATATATAAGGTTACATGGCAAAGAGGAATTAAAGTTGCAGATGGAATTAAGGCTGTTAATCAGTTGACCTTAAAGTAGGGAGAGTAGTATGGATTATCCAGGTAGGCCCAAAGTAATAATAAGGGTCTTTAAAAGTGGAAGCAAGAAGCAAAATGGGAGAGCCATTCAGAGGAAGATATGTCTTTGGAAGAAAAGGAAGGAGAGATGCAACTTTGTTGGATGGAGGAATGTGGGCCACCTCTAGAAACTGAAAAAATAGGAAAATGTATTCTCCCCTAGAGCCTCCAGAAAGGAACATAGACCTGCCCAAGCTGTTCATTTTAACCCAGTGAGACCAGGTCCAACTTCTTTGTAACAGAACTGTAAGGTAATACATCTGTGGTGTTGTGGTAATTTTTTATAGCAGCAATAGAAAAATAATACACCAACGAAAAGTGCTGAAACAGAGACCTCAAATAATGCTAGAGGAACCCAGAGGAGGCTCTTAATCTGGGGTGAAAAAGTGAGTGCCTGAGAAAAGAGTATGACTAAAATCAAGGTTTTCCCAACCTCCTTTCCCTTGTCTTCAAAATGTCTACATAGTCACGGCCACAGAGAGAAAAACCTGACAATCTTAAAAAGTTTTTATTGGATAGTTAGATGTTTCAGATCAAGCAGGAGAGCCAGAAGGGTTCTTTTCAGATCAGTTTTGTAAGAGATCAAAGTGTATCAATAAATTAGAGCTCATTGGTGTAAAATAGAGGATTGCTAATTTCAGTAGTAAAAGAATGGGTGAGGTGGGTTTCTTTCCATTCAGCTAAATAAGGAAAAGTAGGTACTGATTTGACAAATTTTCTACATAGGGGTAGATAGTTGCTTTGATGAAATTTTGAGTATACACACCTTTGGATCTCAGAAAAAAACTAAATTTCACAAAGTTGCCAATTCAAAGCATTTAGGAACAAGTGCACATGTCATAAATCTAATCAGAAGAGCCCTTGAAAAATTAAAAACAGGAGAAGCAGAATTGCTACAGCCTGGCCTATGGCCATACATACATAATACATACCATGAGTTAGAGATTAAGCATGAATATTTCAGATAAAGTGAAATGCTATCACTTTTATTATTGGTGTACACTACAGTGGAGTAACATTTTTATATTTGGTTCTTTTTTTTTAGGAGTACCAGGGATTGAACCCAGGATGTTGTACATGCAAAGCAGGTACTCAACAACTGACCTAAGCCTGCTCTTTATATTTTTACATTTGAAGCAGTCACATCAATGGGAGATTAACTACAAGCCTGGTAGGGAGCTCTATCTCTCTTGTGAAATTAGAGCACTATATAAAAGAGGCTATTTAAATGAACAGAAGTAACATACAAGTTGAGCAAAGTACAGGAAGGCAGGATAACCTCAAGTTCAGTCTTAGAACATCAAACCATTGAGAAAGAAATGTATGTCATGAACTCTTTATATAAAATAGTGCAAGTTACACATTTCTGCATGTGGTGATTGGAAAATCATAATCAAGCACATGAGGTAAAGGAACTTCACCCCAACAGGCTGTGAATATTAATATTTCTTTAAACAAATTGAAAAGTGAAATGACAACTATAAGGTTTCTTCTTCTAGTGTTTAGGTCTACACAAGCCAGTGTAACCCATGACATTGTTGAACACCAAAAGGAATAATAGTTTCCAAATGCTGGGTTAAATATATATAATATTCAACATTCAGGTCTAAGTATAGACCTCATGATAAAGCCCGAAGACCTAACTCCAAATTCCTCACATATGTGAAGATGTGGGGAACTGAGGCCCTTACCAATAAGGTAGTTCACACCAAAGGGATGAGGAGAACCTCAGAAATACCATGCAGAGACTGTGGAGTATTTAACTGAAAAAAAAATTCAACTCATTTCCTCCAAACTGACTTGTAACTTGTAATCATCATAACTCTAATCACCTCAGCCTGGGAATTAAATATATATATATATAAATAGGTTCCCAATAAAAGTCACAAAGATACAGAGTGTTTCATTGGCTATACCCACAGCTACCCTTCTGGAATGCTAATAACCTAACCAAACCAACCAGCACCAGCAACATAAACATGCCTCCCAAATACATCTTGGAATCCCCAGAATAGCTCTTCTACACTCCGTGGACTAGTCCTATTAGCAAGACTGAGGCATTTGATATTTTTCTCCCTTTCTGCTCTGATGCATTGTGGCTATGTCTCCTGTCACTGTTAAAACCACAGAAATCTCTACTGCTGGTGCCTGCTGATACTTCTACAGGGGCTGTCAATGCCCCGTGTCTAGAGAATTCAACTCCAAATCCTGCTTCATCGGAAGCATTGTTTATTACTGAGTAAACACTAGAGCCCTCTTTTATAGCTTCATAATCCCCAAGCATCAATGTATTAACCTAGAACCACCTCACAATAGCCTGAAGCTATTGGAGTTGATGTGAATGCACTAAGTGACATCTTGCAGTGAATCTAGAATCGTTCCTCCCCTCCATTCCTAGACTTTAATAGACATGCTAATAGTCAATAATTACGGGATTTCTACTATACACTGGGCACTGTGCTAGGAGCTTTTAAATAGATTTTCTTATTTAACCTTCACAACATCTTATAAACTAGACATTATTCTCATCTTACAGATGAGAAAACCAAGGCTTTGAGAGGCCCAGCTTCATACAGGTACTGCCAGTGGCTTCACATCCAAATAGTCTCAAGCTGGACTGCACTAAATTGCCTCTCATTCTTTAGGAAGAACTGGCCTGATCCCTTTCTCCTATACTGTGATGCCTATGTGAGCAAAGGGCAGATCATGTAGAATGGGTCCTACTTGACTTTCTTGGGCATGTGTAATAAATCATGCCTCTGCTGGAAAGGCTTTCCTGGAAGTGCCTAGTTCCCACAAGTGTGACCAAATAGACACACTGCCCTCTCCTCTGGATGATTAAAAAAAAAAATCAGGTTTGTCTTTGCCTAAGAAAGAATTAATTCATCCACCATGTCTCTGAGATGGGAGACCAGTTTCTGTAATAGTGCATTTGACCGTTCTGCCTCCTAGAGCACAGATAATTGTATGCCTGATCATCATGCTTCTATATGTCCAGCACCCCCTCAACAGAATGGCTTGCCTTTGGTCTTAAAGGTTAGTCTCTGGGAGCAGGGTAGAAAGTGAAGTCTCAAAGGAACTGGTTTATGTGGAGCTTCTGGTTTCTGGAGAAAATATTCTTCCAGGCAACAAAAATTGATGTCAAATTCCTCAAAATAGGTGCTCAAAATGTTACACAAGAAAGGAAATATAATCACTTCTTGGCTCTGTGGTGAAAACCATTATTTAGTCCATGAATGTAATCAGTAATGAATGATGTAACCAAAACTGTGATGTAACCATATGTGTTAGTCAGCCAAAGGGGTGCTGATGCAAAATACCAGAAATTTGTTGGCATTTATAAAGGTATTTATTTGGGGTAGAAGCTTACAGTCACAAAGCCATAAAGCATAAGTTACCTCCCTCACCAAAGTCTGTTGCCACATGTCGGAGCAAGATGGCTGCTAGTCTCTGCGAGGGTTCAGCCTTCCTCTTCTTGCTAAGGCTCTGTGGTCCCAGGTCCTTCCGGTCTCATCTATAGGCTAGCATAAGTCTTGTCTCTCTCCCAGGGGCTCGTTTCTTTCCAGGCTTTCCCAGCTTTTCAGGGCTCTGGTCTCTTCAGCTGCAAACTATCAGGCAAACGGCTTGGCTGTCTCCTCAGGGCTCCAGCATCAAAACTCAAACTCTCTCCTCTGCCATGTCATTTTCTCTGTGAGTTCCTGCCCACCAAGGGGGTGGGGACTCAACATCCTACTGATGTGGCCAAATCAAAGCCTTAATCATAATTTAACATCGTAAAAGTGAAACCTCTGAATTTAATACAATCTAATATGCCCAGAGGAACAGACCAGTTTACAAACAAAACACAATATCTATTTTTGGAATTCATAAACAATGTCAAACTGCCACACCATCTTGGGAGGAAGGGGGAAAAGGAAAGAAAATTTGTGGAAAGGGGTGAGCAATAGGGAGTGAGTCCTCAACTATGTACATAACTGGAGGCCATTGATAAATATGAAAAACTAATTGCATAATAGTAGAAGCATAAACTGAGGAACCAAAAAGGTAAATATCAAGGAAAATAAAACTAGTTGCAAGAGCCATAAGTGGATGTCTCTGGGGAGCAGAACTGGAGGATAGTGAGGATTGGTACAGGAGACAGTTTTCCCCTAAGAAGCTTCTGAGAACTACATAATTCAACTACAGGCCTGCATTACTTTGAAATACAAAAAAACAACAACTTTGTACTGCTCCTAAATTTACAGGCAAGTCTAATTACTTTTATTCACTTAAAATAAATCCATTTTTAAGGAATTTAAAATGTGAGTAAGGTATTTAGTTTTGATTTTTGTTTTAATTTCTTTAGTTCTAAGATTCTTTTTGTCCCTGCAGAAATTTAAATGTGTAAACAAAAAGTACCCAAGCTGATAAGACTTAAAGTAAGATAAAAAAAAAAGGGGGCGGGGAGGGGAAAGCACCAATTGGAAGGTAGATTACTACAGGCATTCTCCAACAGGAAGCTGGAGAATGAGCACAACTATACAATATTCCAATGTACGGCACTAACCATAATGTATTACTCCTACTATCACCCTCGTTTTTGTTATTTTTTATATTGGTTGAGTCCTTACCATATACCAGTTACGATATTAAAAGTTTTACATACGTAATTCTCACAAGAGCCCTACATAGATGCTGTATTAGTCAGCCTAAGGGATGCTGATGCAAAATATCAGAAATCGGTTAGTTTATATAAAGAGTATTTATATGGGGTAGAAGCTTACAGTTACTGGGCCATAAAGCATAAATTTCTTCCCTCACCAAAGTCTGTTGTTACGTGTTGGAGCAAGGCAGCTGCCGACATTTGCCAGGGTTCAGGCTTCTTGGGTTCCTCACTTCCCTGGGCTGTGTTTCTCTCCGGGCTTAGCTCCTGTTTCCTCCACAAGGTCAGCTGTAGACTATGAGGCTCTCTAGGCTTTGCCTCTCTCCACAAGGCCAGCTGTGAACTGTCAGGCGAATGGCTCCTCTCTTTTCCCAGAGCCTTCTCACCTTCCTCATGACCAAAGTCCTCTGTGTGCTTACTCCCCTGGGTTCCAGCATTAACACTCCATCATCAAAACTCCAGGGCGCACCTAGAGCAGGCATCTAGGGAGTGTGTGAGTGTTCATCCTGTCATAATGTGTTGTATCAGTGGGTGGAATGAGCGGGAAGAAGTAGGACTCCCATCTTTGGGAGGACAGATTTGTTCAGAAATAGACAGGTGGGGGTCTCTCAAGAGCAAGGGCGGTTTCTAATAGGGGAGGACAAACCAGTGTGTCAAGACCTCTTGTTGCATGTAACAATGAATCTTGTCACCCAATGAGTCAAGCCAGGGGGTCGTCGTGGGCCCCCAGGGGGGATGGGGAGGGAGGAAGAGAACAGATCAAACAGGGTATTTAGTGGTCAGTGGAAATTTTCTTCATTACCTTATAGTGATGGACACAAGACATGGCAAATATCATTAAAATTCATAAAAGTGTACAGTCTAAAATGTAAGCCATACTGTAAACCATTGACAATGTTTAGTAGCTATGTTTCACTATTTGTATATCAGTTATAACAATGCTACCATCCACATATAAAAAGGTTTTATTATGGGGCAAGGAAAGGGGGAGGAGTTTGGGTATATGAGAGTCTTGTATTCTGTGTGTGACTTTTCTGTGACCTAAAACTTCTTTGAAAACAAAATGAAAAATAGTGACACACTGGGGAATGAGAGGGGGAAGGTGCCATGCTACAGACTGGACACGACATATTGTAGTGATAAAAGGCAAAATGTCAAAAAAAATTTTTTTTAATTTTAAAAATATTTTTCACTTTTTAAATATCCCAATCTTTTCATTTAATTTAATTTTTTTTAAGTTTTCATGTATTTTATCACTTACATTTAAACTTATCATTATTATTTTATTTTCCTATTAATTCCATTTGGGTATTGTATTGGCTTCATCTTTAAAGAAGCTTTGGATCACAGAAGGGTTACAACTGGGGTAGGAGAGGATCGTTGGTGGGGGGTGTCAGGGATGGGGATGCATGGGAGGAAGTTCACCTGAACATACATACAAGGTATATAAAATTGTTCAAATGTTCACAGGGCATTGTCACAGTGGGTGGAGAATCACTCAATAAATGAGAGAATACTGAATTCCCATCCTGGAGAGCTCTACCACATTCTCCAAGGGAACAGCAACAGTCCCCCAAGTGCAGGGGCAGTGTCTGGCAAAGGATGATGATCCGTTGATGGGCCCTTGCTATTGATGACTAGCCTTACAAGTCTTTGCTCTTGAAATTGAAACTTAGCCTATTGTTATGGGGTCCCTAAGTGTTGTCTCCTGAGAGCCTCCTTGTTGCTCAAATGTGGCCTCTCTTTAAGCCAAATTCAGCATATGAATGCATTACCTTCCTCCCAGTGTGGGACATGACTCCCGGGGATGAGCCTCCCTGGCACCAAGGGATTACTACCAAGTGCCAACTGGCAATATGACTGGAAAAAGACCTCGAATAAAAGGGGGGAAAGGTAAAGAAAAATGAGTTCATATGGCTAAGAGACTTCAAAGAGAGTCGGGAGGTCATCCCAGAGATAACGCTTACGCACATCTCAGTAGGACCTCATAGATTTCCAAAATGGTTATCACCCCAAATAGAGGGGCTCTTGAGGGCTCTGGAGACACCCAGGTCCTATGTCAGGGCAGATTGCTCTGGAGTTTGATGCCTTTCCAGTGGCCCCTACTTTGGAATTTGTGCTCCTGAGAGTGACAGAGTTGGACTCAAATATGTCTTCCCTGCGTATGGTTCATCTGTCCCTTCTATTCAAACCTATATGTGGTGTTGGATTTTGTAGGTGTACAATCAGAGACTGGAGTCTTTGGGCTGTCCATGTGCCAGCTGGGCCTGGAATCTCGGTGGAGCTGCAACTCCTACTCTACAGCTCAATGGACTCACCCAGGACACCTGGCGGGGAGATGATGATGGACAATGGCCATCCCAGAGTAAGGAGAGAGTCTGCAGCTGCAGGCAGGATAATCCCATCCATCTTATCCATGGGATATAAGCCCCCTCTCAATTGGAGGTGGAGTAGACATCACCATCCCAGACTCCTCAGGATTGGGGGAAGAGCTATGGACTAGAGTGGACTTACTGGTGTTCTGTTATAGACATATTGTGATTCAAGCAATGGAAGAAATTACAACATTAATGTGGAGCCAGTGGCCACTGGATGCTGTAGGGGCAGGGCGAGGGAAAAGCAGTTGTAATACAGGGGCTTTTTCGGGACTTGGAAATTGTCCTGAGTGACATTACAACAACAGATATAAGCCAGTTTATATCATCATATAACATGCAGAACTGTGCAGGAGAGAGTGTGGTCTATAATGTGAACTATGGTCCATGCTTAATGGCAAAGCCCAAGAATGTGTATATCCATTGCAGGTGAAGTGCCACACTGATGAAGGATGTGGGAGGTTGTGGGAGGTGTGGGAGGTGGGGCATATGGGAATCCCTATATTTTTTGTGTAACATTTATGTAATCTAAGTATCTTTTCTAAAAAATAAAAAAAAATTATTAAAAAAAAAAACTAATACAACTCTGTCCTCTGCCATGTCTTTTAATCTTTGAGACGCCACGCACCAAGGGGTGGGGCTCAATGCCCTACTTACGTGGCCCATAATTAATCTGGATTACAAGCATAATCCAATATCTATTTTTGGAATTCATAACTATATCAAACTGCCAAACTGCTACAAGATGCTATTACAATTCCCTGCTCACACCAGTGACTCTCTCACATTATCACCTTTTATTTTCTTCTTAGAAACTTTTTGAGTTGGTATTAATTTCTTTCTGTTTTTTATTTTTTTATTTTTTAATTGACTGTCTACAGCATAAATTTCATGAGACCAGGGACTTAGTCTGTGTTATTTATTGTCTGGAACTTAGTAATTGCTCAGTAAGTTTTGCATGAACAATGGATGAGGTTGAGGAAGTCAGTCTTAAGAGGTAAAATAATTACCCAAGATGAGTCCTTAAAACAGAAAAATATTCCGATACTGGAAAAAGTTTAAGATGACTGAAAATAATGGAGAGTTCATGAATTTTTCTCTTTGCTTTTCTGCTTATTCTAAATTTTCTACAATAAATATAACTTGTGTAATAAACATACGATTTTGTAAAATATTTTAAAAGAATACATGCTACAAAGATACCTGGTCCACTTGAGGGACCCAATATGACACCATGGGCTCCTTATCATAGCACCATGAATTAAGCCACTAATGTTAGGGAAACGCAGACACCTGTTACGCAGTCACCTTCCAGGCCTTACCTACTCCCACCTCCTTCTCTGTGGAAGTCACTGACACGCTCTAAGCGGCCATCCTCCGACTTCCACTGTCCCCACCTCCTTTCCTATTCTGTGCCGTTCCACAGCCTGGGGGAGATGTTAAATCTAATGAAAATGCCTTAACTCTGGAAACTATGAACAAGCAGTCCCAGATCCTTATTAGAACAGGAGTTCTCAGTGGCAGGACCACCTCCCCTGAGGTGGTTAAAAACCACACTCATACAGTATAGATTTGTTCTCTTCTCCGATGCAAAGTGGGGCGGGCAGAGCTGCCACCTATCATCCCTCACCCAGAGCAGTTTCAGCCACCGTGGGAGACCAGCCGTGATGGGACTTCTACCCATCCTATTTTGGACTTTTTTGGCCATGTGACAAACAGATTATTTGCCCTTTCTGGACTCTTTATACTGTGCAAGTAATAGAGGGATCTTTGACTGAAAAAGTTCCTATTGAGCCCCGAATCTATGTTACCACGAAGCACCATTGTAGCAACTCTCTCCAGAACTAAAATAGTCAGTCGTCAACCAAGACCAAGGAAGGATTAAGTTCTTTGTAATGACTCTCCCCAAAGAGATGTGCAGGTGCACGATACTAAATTTAACTCTTTCATAGGATCAAAGTAGCTACTGCAGTTTATTACCATTATGTGTTTTGGGGATTCAGGGTTCACAAACAGCTATTGAAAATATTCCTCCTTAACAGAACTTGAAATACCCAAAGGTTTTCCCTGTCCATATTCTATTTTCTCTTTTCAAGTCTATATCCATCTGCTCTAAGCTTTCTTTTTTACTTTTATTTTCAGTCCTAATAGCAGATTGGTAATTTCCTCTTGCTTGTGATTTCTACACCCCTTCTTATATATGAAACTGTCATCCACTGAGACCTAAATGAACTGGTTAAAGTGGTCATGAAAATTTTCTTATATCCTTCCTTTATGAATAAATCAATTTCTCTCTAGTTTTGATGGCCCAGAATCCATTCACCACGCACTAAGAGAGAGATTGTTTACCTAATGAACTGTTTACCTAATTTCTCTTTACTTTATTTGACCCACAAGTAAGCTTTCATTTTCAGCTTTTACTTATTTTTATTGCTTTATTATTATTATTATTATTATTATTATTATTATTATGGTCTTCCTTGTAATAACAAAACTCTGGTTATGACTAGTTGTTGTGTCAATTCTTGTCAACAAAATAAACAATTCCATCTCATAGCACACATTTTTAGATAAATAAACCAGTAGGAAACATTTATCTAATGTGATGTGTTTTAGTTCAATTAATAAAATTAATATTTTAATGATGAAAAAATATTTCCAGTGTTGGGAGTGGGGAGCATCATTATAAAATATGTTCAATTAAGAACCAATATGTCGAGTAAAAGGTAACAAATATATTTCCACAACTCACTGAAGCACATTTTCTAATAGACACATACAATAGCATATAAAAATGTAATATCCTGAGAAAGCTGAGTGAGATGGCATAAAATGAATGTAGCAGCCTCTATTGTTATCCACAAAGAGCAGCTGTGTGTTCAACTCCCTAACTGCCTTTTGGGAATAAAGCCAACTCTGAGTCCAAACACACCAGGTGATAATCTAACAGATGCAGACGAGTTCCATCTGCTTACTGCACTGAAACACAGACATCATCACCTAAAACCATATGAAATAGCAACATGTATTAAACATAAATAAATAGTATTAAACAAACAAAATAGAAATGGTCCTCAAACACCTTTAGAAAGTCAGTCTTCCAATGGCCAAACATAGAGAAATAACAAATCTAACAATTTCTTCATTTTGATTCCATTAAAGTGGCTGTCTCCTCTCTTCTTTTATACCATTAGGAACTCAGTCAAATGATATTTATTAAGCAACCTATGGGCATGATGCCATATGTAAATGATGACTGCTTTCCTAAATCAAGTATTATTTGGGAGGAAAACGAGTAGTTTGGAACAGAGGAGAGTACAAATAACATATGCAGCAAAATAAATCTAAGCTAGAACACTAGAATTCCCAGTCCAAGTGACTTTATTTTATTCTCAGGAGTCAAAATATCAAAGTTACTTCCCTACCTCCACCCCACCAGACACTGATTCTCAGAATGCCCTGCAGCATGTAATAACCTTTCTACTTGAGTATCCTTATGCAGACAATTGCGACCATATATTTTATTACTTTGAGACAATCACTAGGATGGTGAAAGAATTAATTTATTTATTCATATATATTAAATGCTTTTTCTAAAAGTCCTTTTGAAATTTTGCCAAGAACTAGGCTTCCCATTTCTGATAATTAGTTGTTGTTTTTCAAATAATGGTAAAATCTTTTTATTCTTTTTTAATTTTTCATTGATAAACAAAACTTCCGAATAGAAATCTTGAATGCAATTTAATGAAATCAATGTTAATTTCCACAAACAACATATTTCCTTAAATGCATATTTTTATTATAATAACATGTAAATTTTAGTAACAACAAACCAAACATTCTGGCAATTAGGTCTGCTGGATTCAGTACAATAAAGGGTTTGATGTATTGTTCAGCATATTTCTTGCAGAAGGCTAATCTTTTTCCTGGTGTCTCACATAGCTAATGCTAAAATGAACATGCAATTTTCTGAGGCTTTCCCAATGGGACAATGTGTATCACATAGCAACATCTGCCAATGAGAAAACTACACAGTCAGCTTCAGTTGTTTCCTTCTCATGAAGATTATTTCAACCAATTACAGGAAATGTATGCAACATCATATCATTTTAAATATACTCTACTATGCAAGTCTGTGGCTATTTTCCTGGGTTTCACAACCATTATCATACCTTAGATTTTGCATTTCCAAAGGATTTTCATGTCTGCTCAATAACCTTGTCAGGGCAGGTATGATCATCCCAGTTTTCCACATGAGAAAATTGACATTTGAAGGAGGCAGGTGTCTTGCTCAAGGTCACAAAGCTGGCCTTTTATAGAAGCAGGACTAGACCATTCATCACTCAGTTCTTGTTTCACTATACCTTTCCATTGCACATATATATTTGAACAAAAAATAGCGACAAATGCAAAGTTGTACACTAATATGCTAACGATTTTGTAACCTACTAGGTTATGGAGGGAAGTACTATGCCTATTGATTGCTCTAATTTCTATGTAATCATACTGCAGTTTGGTTTTTGTCTTGTAAATGATGGTGGTTTGGAACTGCTGCAAATTTCTAATGCTCCTGGAAACATTTGGCAGCAGCCTGAGGCAAGCAAACCCACAACAAGCAAATTAAATCATTATAATAGCTTATCTCAAAGGGTTTACAGTATGAATGACAATTGTGAAACCCATACAATTTAAATAAAAATATAAGTGGTTTCAATTTATGTAAAGGAACACAAGCAGTTTAGAGCATATAATACAAATGACAGTGATCAGGAGGCTCAACCTCTTGCTATAGTTGAAAAACAATGAGCTTTGAAGTTAAAAGATCTGAATTTGAAAGTGTTTAGATGCTATTTGATATGAAAGCAAGAGCTTGATAATCAGAACAGGAGGATATTCCAGTCAGTGAGGATGGTGGGAAGAAGGATCAGAAGCAAATGTGGGATTAGTGAATAAAAGAAGCTAGTTTATTCAAAAGTTGTGCCCCTCTTTCTAAGAGAAACATAAATAATAACCAGACAAATAAAAGATACAGTGGCTTTCTAATGTACAGCTCTGGAGTACAGAGAGCTACTTCATATTTCACTTTTTCACTGACTCATCTTGGTCTATTCAATTCCTTTCTTCTACTCAGTGCCAATTATACCCACATATTTGGCCATTTCTGCTTCATGGTTCTATGCTATTGGTAATGAACCATGAAAACGGTAGACTGCTGGGGAAATGGCATGAAAGAAAGAATATAAATATATACACACACATACACCCCTGTTCATTCACTCCACAGATACCTTCTACCATCTTTAGGTGCCAATGTCTCTACCTTGTCACATTCACTGTCGTCCATCCCATCCCTATGCATATACACATTTTCCCCTGCTTTAACATTGCCCAAGGGAGCATCCCTGACCCTCCAAGGTTAAATCTTGACCCCCTGCTATATGAGCCTATCATCCTCCATACCATCTTTAAGAGCAGATAATTATTATGTAATTGTGCAGTTGGAGATAGTAATTATATATGAGTCTTTAATAAATATCTGCCAATCATTTAATAAAAGTTCAGAGTTTTCTTAGACTGCAAGCCCTATGAGGGACAATGTGGAGTGTGTTTTGCTCAACACTGGATTCCAGCACCTAACTCAGAGTGGATCAATAAATAACTGAGTTCTTTCCAAGAATAACTCTCAAGTTGAGAAAGGATTGAGATATGAAGGAAAGATAGCAGCAACTAAAATAGGATGAGCAAGAAAACCAGATTCACTCACCCACTCATACATGTAAAACTGCCAACTCAATGGCTAGTACATTGGTTTTAGATCTAGCAAAATTTAATAGTAAGTGCCTTTATTCTTTTTAATATATACTGGACCCTTTTTAATTAAGTTCATTTCATAGGTGTTAGAGCATAATATCTCTACTGAAATGATTACAAAAGTTTACGGTTGCCACGTTAGTGAGTTTACCTCTTATTTGTCTTCTATAGCTCTTGCTCAAGGAAAAAAACCCGACAATTATGACAGTTTCTCTGATGAATATGATCTATGATCTACATAATCTGTAATCTTTGTTAAAATGCAATTACCATGAATTCTCTATTAAGTATAGTAACAACTCACCTATAGATAAGAATGCATATTATAAGCCATAAAGTAGCACAAAGTCCCATTAGAAATCTAATCAAAGGGGTAATTGGGGAAAATATTGCTGTGAGAATTGGGTAACATAGTTTGAAATTATGGGTTGAGAAAGCTATAAAAATGAGTTCAAACTTGAAAACTTTAGAGTAATAAAGGTGCAAGCGAGAAACTAACCTGATCAGAATATTATGTTCCTTTATATGTATTCTCAGGTGGAATCTCTTTAACCTAAATTGATTGTTAGTATAAATTTGTTTAATACATGCACAGGCTTTCCTCCCATCTCTAGTTTTTCACCAAAGGAAATAAGTACTTTGTAAGTTACCCTCCAGAAGGGGATCCCTTAAATTGTATACAATATACCCTGGAAAACATTCTAAAGATGGGTGTGACATTGGCAGCACCATTTATTCTTTGAAATTATATTTATTAGGCACCTAGGTATACCTAGTTTGTGTGGAAAATGATTTCAACTAATATGGACATGGTCATTGTCTTCAAAGGTCTTACATTTTAGTAGGGAGATAAAAACATTAAACAACCAAATATATAATTAATCATTCCATAACAATAGTGTTAATGCTATGGAAGATAAGTAAAGGGCAATGTGAAAGTGCATTATTAAGACCAAGACCTGATGTGAACTGGGGTTGAGTGGTCATAGAGGGAAGTTATATTTCAGTTGAGTGCTTAAGGATGAGTAGGAATGATATAATATTGTTTTTCAGTGAGACAGCATCTAAATCCCCTTTCTGTATTTGAGAAATGTACCATTTTATTAGTTTTTTGGGGGGATGGCCGAGTTCACCCCAACTGATAGAAGCTAACAATGCCAGATACCCATTTCCCAGTTTCTCTTGCGGTTAGAATGTGGGCACATTTACATAAGTTCTGCCATCAAGACATACCTATGAAAGACTGAATAGGGAACTAATGACATAAAAAATGGACAGGGACTAAGAGGAATGTTTTTTGGTAGGTATCAGCTATTATAGCAATAATGAGTTCTTTGGGCAGCAGGGGCAGCAGGGCAAGAAGCAGCATATGTGGCTTGATGTTGAGGACAATGTTGTCTGCAATGGACCAGTTCTGGAGTGATTTGGAACATGGTGCCTTGCTGCATGGTTCCAAACCTTGTTCTCTAACCTTTGCAATAATTCTGTTAGCATCCCAATATCTTTTAATATTCTTTCTCCTTAAAAGAGTTAGAGTTGGGTTTTATTGCTTGCAACCAAGCAAAAGAAGGGAAGAGAGTGAACAAGAGAATGCCTGACAGAGGTGAGAGTGTGTGCTAAGGACTGGGCAGCCTGAGTTGCTGATAAGGGAGAGTATGACAGGGGAGTGTGGAGGGGTAGACTAGGGCCAAAGCTGTCAGGGCCTTGAGGCCATGTAAAGGATTCTTTACTTTATTCTAAGTGCAATGAGAAGTCATTAAAGGTGCTAAGCAGGCAGGAAACATGATAAAATTTGCATTTTTAAAGATCACTCAGTGATTGGAGACTGTATAACAGAAATTACTATTGTTAGACAAAGAACATGGCGATGGAAATGGAGGATAAAGCTGGTTTTTTGAAAGGCTCAAAAACTAAGTAGGTTTTGGCCAGATATGGTCAGATTTATAAGAGTAGAGCATTTTATGTGCATGACTTGTTACTTGCTCAACAAAAGTGGATGACAGATGGAGTAATTCCAACATACATGCATTCACTGGCTTGTCTGATTTGCATATGTGCTACTAAACCAAGTATCTGCACACAAAGCAGATATTTTTCTTGTTTTCTTAACCCAATATGATTTATTAATGGTTCTTTCTGCATTTTATATTGTTGTTTTTAGGTGGCTAATAATATTTTTTTCTGTTCAATATCATCTTAATCATTTTTGCAAACATTCTAAAAAGAAGATATAAAAGCATAAATTTGTGCTAGAAATTTACAAAAACATTCAAAATCTATATAAATAGAAGGGTTGAAAATTAATTTGTGTGATAATTGATGTGTTTGTAAACAGTAAAATCAAGTTATTAATAATATAAGAAAAGTAGGAATTATTTATACTATCAAGTAAAAAAGTAGCATAATGTTCTAATAGTTGAAAGTTCTTTCATTGTTTTACATTTATAATGTTGCAGAAATCATCTCCTAGTTCACTAGGAATTTGGAAATGTCATTAGAGTCCAATGCATCATCACACTGTCACTAAGATTTTTTTTTTTTTTTTTTTAAGTACCGAGGCTGGGGATTGAACCCCGGGGACCTAATAAGTAGGAAGCCGGTGCTTATTGATGGGAGCCACATTGGCTCCCCTGAGTTGTTTTTTTCTATTGTTTTCTTGTTTGTTTTTGTTTTTAGGGAACCGAACCTGGGACCTCCCGTGTGGGAAGCAGGTGCTCAACTGCTTGAACCACATCCTCTTATTTTTATCTAGCTATATGTCCTTCCTGGTGTTCCCACAGCACCACTAGTATAACTCTAACATACACTTGCATAGGGTATGATAGTGTTGATTTAATTCAGTTTTCCTCAAAAGCAGGAATCAGGGATCCTGTAAGAGGAGGCACAGTTTTTCTAATGTACTTGTGGTTTCAACAGCTTTCATCATTGTCCTGAATGGGTAATATTTGTGGACTCTGGGCCTGCATTTTTTTTAACTCTCAAAGATCCATCATCATTTAAACTTGTTGGATTAAGTTTAAACCTGCCTTTGCGTTCTGACTTCTCACCTACCAACTCTAACCAATGCTCTACCTATGCTGTTAGCAACTTGCTTCATTCTTGCTTGATATGCTTCTGACTACTTGCCTTTGCCAACACCAGTCTTGGGCTGTGTTATAATTCTTTGGTACCCATTTGCAAGTTTTCCATGCCATTATTGTTGGATCTCTTAGGAATTAAATTTTTTAATTATTATTTTTAATTAGGTTATGTGTGCCCAAGCTACAAAATTAAAAATGGAGCCAAATATATATGATCAAAAGTAACTTTCCCTCCCACCTTGTGCCCCAGCCACCTAAATCCTTTCCCTATAGGCCATACATTTACAGAATGTTTTATTTCTTATCAGTGCATTAAAATATGTAAAATTAATTAGCTAGAAATTTAGATGCTGCCTTTAAATGTGAAAGCATGGTTTCCACATGAAAACAGGAATCTCCTCGGCACTACTTTTACTTCAGTTCCACCCCAGCTCCAAGTTCCTTTCTACCTCAGAGAGATTGTTTATGTTCTTCCTTCTCCCCGGATAGGATTTTCCGGGATAGGTGAAAATGTATATTTTTCATCGTCACTTTTCACAAGTATTTCCTTTGTAGTACATATCATACTTAAGTACATAATGAGTTGAATATTATTTTGTTTAATGTCCAATTCTCCTTTTAGATGGTCTGGTCAGCTGGTTTTCAATGGACATGCTTGTTTCAACCCAATTTTTCAAAAGACATTCAAAATATGCAAATGTTGTTCTTAATCATAATACAAACAGCCTTGTACCCTATTGCCCAAAAGTCAATCTGCTTTGCCCATTTATGTTACCATCTGGTGACCTCTACAGAGATTTGATCCAAATGTTAGCTCAATGTCGAGCAGAAATTGTGCCTGTCTGATTCTCGGTTATATTTTTCCTCAGTTCTTTGTACACTGCCTAACATTATTAGGCAAGGCAATTGTGTGCCACAACCTCAGGGGGGCGCCTTTTACATAGCAACCTAGAACCCAACTGGCACTGCTTTATGAAGCCATCCTGGGAGTAGGTCTTCAGCAAATATCTATCAAATAAATAAAAACGTCATAGTCGTTTTACAAAAGAACAGATATTATTAAATTTATTTTGGTTAGCCTTTTTCTAAAAAGAATAATGTAAAGCTTATTGGATTCAGTGTGTGTTTGATTCAATATTACTTCTATCCAATCGGTATAATGTTGTGATAGATTGGGTCATTGGTCCCAATTCTTCACACCTGCCCTGTAAAAGAATTCCTTCCATACCATTTTTTCATGTGATTTTGCATACCTCCTTTTATGGTGCATACGTTCCTACCCCACTAACTTTGGTATTAGCTGTTTGACCTACTTTGGCCAATGTAATATAAGTGGTGATATGCACACCTCAGGCTATGAAAAACTGTAAAGGTGATTGTGTAGTTTGGCTCGGCTGCCTGGAATTTTCACTCTCCGTAAGATAAGTGTGCCCCAGGGAGCCATTTCCCCTTCAGCCTGAGTCCAGGACTGGTGCGTGTGGAACAGACCTGAATCTAACCCAGTTAGGAGTCCAGCCTAGACCAGACTAAGATCATCCAACAGAGGATCCCAGACAAGATCAGCCAATAGCAGTGGACCTGGAGACTATGTTTGAGAAAAATAAATGTCTATTGTTGAAACATGTTGAGAATTTCATGATGGCTTGTTAACAGCATTATCTCAATGAGAAAAAAAAAAAACCTATATAATGCAAATATGTGTTTCAAAAGTATTAAGAATAAACAAACATTCAAAAAGTATTTAAAATAAGTAAAACTCCCTGCCAGTGCTAATAAACATTCAAAAAGTATTTTAAAAAAGTAAAAAATAAATAAAACTCCCTGCCAATGTTAATAGCTGAACATCTATCTTTAATTTTAGTGAGTGAGGGTTTTTTCCCAGAATCTGCACACTCATTTTTAAAAACAAGTCAATACCTCCCTGTAGGACATTCATTTTTCTGCCTTTAATAAAATAAAACTTGTTCACCAGCATATAATCATTACAAACCAAATCATTTTGAAGGATAAGAAACATATATATTGAATGATTGCAGAATATCCATGTTTTAAACTTAGCTTTATCCTAAGCATCAGTGAGTAAACAAACATCACATAGATCTCAAATTTAATGAAAACAGCACCTAAGAAAGTTCTAAATTCACATTAAATGTATTTGCTCAATACATACAAAATAAAAGAATAAAATCAAAATATAGTGGGAGCTGATAATCAGTGAAATAAATTGCCAGACTTGGTGACAGAGTTAAAAGCCAGCATAGCAGTGATTTCCATTTTTATTAAACTATGACAGCCAGCTTCCTAACGCATAGATTATTTCCAATTCTTTCAACAGCTCTGCAAAGTTAGGCATTATCATCTCCATTTTGAAAGTGCGAATACTCAAGCCCAGTGAGGTTAAGTGTTCTGCCTGCGAACACAGCCACCAAGCCAGGCTTCAGACAAAAATGATTTGTCTGACACCTGACCACTGTGCCAGGCACAGAGTATCCTACAACCATTAGTCTTTTAATAGCTCCAAATACCTAAATATTCATAAATGATTGCTGAGTTGTATTGCGAGTGAATGGCTACTCAGTTCCACAAGAGAAAAGTTAGCAAAATTAGCCATTTTACCACTTTTTCTACCTTTTCCTATGGCAAGAGTAAAATTGTGCCCTTCAGGTACATCAAACTGTGATCAATTTTGTTTCAATTTTGTGTTGACTGCATCTGTTTGTTTTTTTTAAGCAAAATAGGAAATTCACTGTGTCCTCAGACATCCATACCGTAACAGCTCCTGCCTTGGCCAACTTCTTATACCAGACATTATGTCTACTATAAATAGTTCTGCAACCCAGCATGGAATTATGATTTTTCTGGAGTAATTGCTTTAGACAATTAGAGCATCTTTTTACAATTTTTTCTCATATTACATGCCGCCATATGGCAACAAGAATCTACTCGGCAGAGCATATGGAAAGCTTGCCATGCATGGGAAACATTAAGGAAGAAATATAGAAACAAGGCATGCTGTCATTGCTCATACCACTGCATAAGAAAGGTGCTTGCCACTCGTGCCAAAACATAAGTAGTTTAACATATCTCTTAAGTGTAATTTCTATTTTATGTTTAAGTCTGGGTTACCAAGCAATATCCTGCAAGTGTTAGTCACTGTTTGGATGCCAGTCAGCTTGAAATATTTTACCTTCTAAGGAGCAGTCTAGCATATCCAATGCAGAATGTCCCCTGCCTCCAACCTTGAACAGCTTCTTCCAAATCTTCAGTCACATCACCACTGAATCCTTCTTTCATAGTAGACACCTCCAAACCATTCTCAATTTCTTCTCCCCCACCTCCCATAGCCACCATATACAAAATCTTATCATTGTTACTTAAGAAATATCTTTGGATTTGCCTCCTCTTTTTTTATATTTTTTATTCTAGACTTTATTATACTTTAACTAAAAAATTGCAATAAATGTCTTTGCTTTCTCCTGCCTACCAGTTCATCTTCTAATTGCTGCTGGAATTACCAATCTAATATGCAAGTCAAATTAAGTCACTCTGTCTTTCAAAATTTTGGTTGGTTTGACAGGTAGTTAAGAATTAGATCCACAGTGTGGGCATCACCATCCCCAAATCCTCAAGATTGAGGAATGAACAAACATAAGGAAGAACAGCAAATATGGACTAAAGTAGATGTTTTATTATTCCAGTAAGGAAGAACTTGTATCATTGATATAAAGGCAGTGGCCACCAGCGGTTCTGAGGGGAGGGAGAGGGAAGAAGAGGTGTAATATGGGGCATTTTGGGGACATTGGAATTGTCCTGCATGGCATTACAATGATGGATACAAGCCATTATACAGTTTGTTAAAACCTATAAAATTTTGCAGTGAAAAGTGTAAACTATTATGTAAACTATAGACCATGGTTACCACCAATGCTTCAATATGTGTTCATCAATTGTAACAAATGTACCACACTAATGAAAGATGTTAATGGGAGAAACTGTGGGAGAAGGAGGGGGTGGGTTATATGGGAATCCTTATATTTTTTATGTAACATTTATGTAACCTAAAGCTTATTAAAAATTTTTTTAAAAGAATTAGATCCAAACTTCTTAGCATAACATTTTAGGGTTTTCAAAATCTGATGACAATGAATCTCAGCCTGATGAATGCTATGCTCCCACCACACCGCTTTTTCTCCCCTTTTCCTCAAACCCAGCAGACCCTTCCATATCTCCAGATCTTTCTTTGCAGCAAATGTGTTAAAAATTGTTAGGAGGAGAAATTGAAACTTGTAATTAAATTACTGCTTTTGATTACCAATGGATTTCGTTTACTCTGAACTCAATTATGGGTAATTGAGATCCATCTTTA
>JAQZBX010005134.1:0-57480 GCA_029593785.1 Cabassous unicinctus
GGGAAGCGAACCCGGGGCCTCTCATACGGTAAACGGGTGCTCTATCCATTGCGCCACACCCGCTTCCTGCCGTGAGGTTGCTGCATCAGCCCACCGCACCGCTCAGGCCGGCGTGCCCTCACAAGGAGGCCTCGGGACGCGAACCCGGGCCTCCCATATGGTAAACGGGGGGCTCTATCCACTGAGCCACACCCACTTCCCTAAATCCTTCTTTCAAAGGAAAACAGCTTCCCTCTCCAGCCCACTGTCAAAAAGCTGGAGATTCTAAGAGTATTTCATGCAGGCTTTCTAGGTATTTCCCCTGAAAGCCCTCACTTGCGATTGGATAGAGCAAGGTTGGAGTCCCTTTGCCTCACCCCTTCCCCCACCAAGATGGACGAGGGGGTGATGCTGTGGACTCCAGCCTGAGACACATGGCAGTGCCAGCTGCCCCCTACCCACCCTATCCCACTTTTCTCCACTCCGGCCAATTGATGTCTGCTCCTTGGAACTTCCTAATCACAAAAGGATTGCCCGCACCCACCATGGCTCAATTCTGGGCCTCTGGGAGGAGGGCAGGGCTTTCCCTGGGAACTGGGGGCCTGCTGAGTTTTCTGTTGTCATGAGGCCACCATATGGCTGATGCTATGGCAGAAGGAGCACTTCTTAGGCTGGGGTGACAGCTTGCATTCCTTGGCATGATGGTCTAGACCTCCACAGTTGTAACACCTGCCTCCTTTTGATCTGCACTTCTGCATGTTCTTCCCCTTTGGCCACCTCTCACTCCCAATACAGAACACCCCACCAGGTCCCAGGTCTGTGACACGATGGATTCCAGGTCCTTGGCAGACTTCTTAAAGGTGAACTCCACTACCTCACCCTACTTCAGGCTCCGGAAGTCCTCCATCTGCACCTTACTCTGATGCAAAAAGACATCCACTGGGGGGTGGAGTGAGACCCCGGCGCAGACTGTCAGGGACAGGAAGTTGAACCCCATGGATATGTTGAACCACTTATAGATGCCAGCACCGTCCAGAAGCTATGTCTCCTCTGCGTGTTCTCCCTTCCCTCCTCTGCAGCCACGTGCAAACTGCTGGTTGGACGCGGAGTCCATGGTAGTTGCCTGAGCCCGCGGCCCTGGGCTCCTGGTCGGGTGGCTGCTGGCCCCAGAGAAGTCCAGAGGCAAAGGGGTGGTTCAGAGAAGAGGCAGCTACATCTTCCCCAGCACAATCTCTTCTTTTTTAATGAGGGTGTTAAGGCTATAAATTTCCCTTTCAGCACTGCCTTCACAGCATCTCATAAGTTTTGATATGTTGTGTTCTCAATTTCATTCGTCTCAAGATATTTACTGATTTCTCTTGCAATTTCTTATTTGAGTCACTGATTGTTTAAGAGTGTGTCATTTAACCTCCATATATTTGTGATTTTCCAGTTCTCTGCCTGTCATTGATTTCCAGCTTCATTCCATTATGGTCAGTCAAAGTGCTGTGTATAATTTCTATCTTTTTAAAATTTATTAAAACTTGTTTGTGACCCAACATGTGGTCTATCTTGGAGAATGATTCATGAGCATTTTTTTCTCTATGTGCTTCTGTTCTGATGGTTTCTATTGGTCTTTCTTCAAATTACTGATCATTTATTCTGAAGTATCTAACCTTCAGTTATTTTTCACTTCAGATACTACATCTTTTGCTTCTAGAATTTTCACTTGGTTCTTTGTCAGAATTTCCATTTTGCTTATGAGAGTCCCTATTTGTTTCCTCATTATGCTCATGGACTCCTCTTAAGTCTGGAATATTTTTGCAATAGTGGTTTTTAAATCCTTGTTTGCTGTTTCATCATCTCTGACATTTCTGGGTCTACTTCTATTCACTAATTTTTCTCCTATGAAGGGTCACATTTTCCTTCTTCTTCACCTGTCTAATAATTTTGCACTGTATGTTGTACATTATAGTTACTACATTATTGATTGTCTAAATTTTGTTGTCATGCTTAATAGAATGTTAAGTTTTATTCTGGCAGGCAGCTAATTTACTTGCATAGCAGCCTGGTTCTTTCAAGTCTTGTCTCTAATTTTTGTTAGAAAGGGTCTTTATGCTAGGGCTAGGTTAGCCTTATGCCTAAAGTGTGACCTTTGTGGGGTCTCTTTGAATGTCCCTGGAATTAAACAAGGTCTCTCCACACTGGCTGTTCAGAAATCAAACTCATCCCAGCCTTGTATGAGCTCCTATAGTTTTTCAACTCACAGCTTTCTTTGTAGCTGTTCTTTCTTCAGTAGTTTTTCTTTTCCCAACAGATGTTCTTTGTCTGGCTTCATAGAGCTTTGCCCTGAGCATATGAAGCTTAATAGCTTAATAGTAAACAAAAGTGGTTTCCTGAACAGATTTCTTTAGCTCTTTCTCTGTACATCTGTACATCTTCCTTCCCTCAAGTACCAATTTCCAAAACACTCTCCAGGCTCTAACATCTGGAGCTTTAATTCTGTTAGTCTGCTTTGGTCTATTTGGGTTCTCCCACCCTGCTTTTGAATCCATAAAATTCTCCAGACAGAAAGCTAGAGTGATCATGGGCCAACCTCATTTGTTTTCCTTCTGCAGGAGGATCCCAGTCCTGTGGTGTCTATTGCCCAAAGACTGAAAAAAGTTTCATATATTTTATCCATTTTCATGGTATTTTATGGCAGGAGGGCTAGTCCAGTGTTAGTTTCTCCAAAATGGGTGGAAACAGAGATACTCTCACCTCTCAACCCAAGAGGTATTAAGTTACCGACATGGTCTGGGAACCCCCAAGCTGAGAATTAAGAAGAATTATCTGAAATACCTGGTAGAAGACAATACAGTTTTTCTCTGGAGGGACACAGCCTCAACCTAATGAGTTCTGGATTATGAAATAAAGTCCAGCCAAACCCAAGATCTAAAATTTTAAAAAGTACAGGGAAACAAAACAAAAATCAAAATAAACAATAAATAGCAAGATGAAATTCCAGAATCTGCAGGTAATAGAATTTTTGAATATTAAATATAAAATAAAACTTTTAAAATGCTTAAAGAAATAAAAGATGGGAATATGAGAAGTGAACATGTTGCCATTGGGGAAAAAAATGCCTATTTGCAAAAGCCACAAATAGAGATTCTAAAAAATACAATAAAAATATATTATGATAATATATTAAACTGTAACTAGGATGCAGCTGAAGAAAGAATTAGAAACCTGGAAGTTTGACTTGAAAAAAACTTTTCAGAAAAAAGCACGAAAGCAAATAGAGAAAAATATGAAAAAGAAGGTAAAACAATAGACTAAAATGAGAATAATTAGCAAACATTCACTTGGAATTGGAGGAGATTGTTGAGAGAATGAGAGAAAGGGAATGAAGAGCTAATAACTGATATTCCAGTGTTGATAGACAAGAATTCTTGGATACATAAATTGTGAATCCCAAATAAAATTTATTAAATGAACACTACATCTAGATAAAACATAGTGATCTGCAGAAATCAAAAGAAAAATAAATATTACCTGCCAAAGAATGCATATTAGACTCACAGATTTGTCAACAGCCACCACAAAAGCTGAAAGACAGTGGAATAAGATCTTCAAAGTGCTGAGAGGAAATAATTGTCTCCATATAATTTTATACCCAACTAAACTTATTTTTTAAGTATTGAGAGTTAAATAAAGCTATTTTCAAACAAAAACAAGCAGACACTCTCACAATCAGACCTTACTCAAGAAATTTATAAAAATATATACTTCAAGAAATAGTAAAATGAGCCCAGAAGAAAGAATCAAAATTCAAGAAAATATGGTAAATAACTTAATTGATAATTAGGTAAATCATTTTTAAAATTTGACTGTAAATAATATAATCTGAAGGAGATTACAGTAATGACTGGATGTTGCTAACAATGTGGAACTAAAATATTAGACAACCATAAGATATAATGAAGAGAGGCATAAAATCACATTTAAAGCATTGGCCAGGAGTAGGAACAGGAATGGAGAGTAAAATGTGCAAACTATTGCAGGTGGGAAGGATGGAATTTTATTAAAACTCATGCAAACAAGAAAGCATAAAAGAAACAGAAAGATGGAAAAGTAGCATCAACATCACAAAAATAATATGGTGGAAATAAATCCAGAACAATCAACAGTCAAAATAAATACAAATAAAATAAATGTGCAAAATAAAATAAATTATCAAAATGGTTAAAATTAAATTATCCATCTTGATGCAGTTTACAACAGACATAAGGATGGCTAAATATCAAAGGATAAAGGATATAACCTGAAAATACTAAACAAAGGGAAACTTGTTGTATTAATATTAAAATAAAATAAACTAATAGTTTAAAAAAACATTAAATGAGGCAGTCATTTTATAATGATAAAAGGCACAATTTACTAGGAAGATTTAATCATTCTAAACTTACAGACTCCAAATAATATAACCTCAAAGATATACAAAGAAAAATTAACAGTTACAAGGAAAAATGAAAAATCCATAACCACAGTGGGGGATTTTAAACACACTTCTCTCAGTATCAGGCAGACAAAAGAAATAAGTAAGATTTTAAAATATTTGAATAGATCAGTTAATAAGCTTGGGCTAATGGGAATATATAGAATTTTGTACCTAACAACTAGTGAATATATATTCTTCTTAAGCATATATGTTATATTTATGAAAATCAATCATATACATAACCATAGAGCAAGACTCTGACCAAAATGTAGTCAAGTTAGAATACAATAACAAATATATAACAGAAAAAATCCATACATTTTAAATTTTAAAAACTCACATCAATATAATGCATGTGGGGGAGTGGGCATAGCTCAGTGGTTGAGCACCAGCTTCCCATGTATGAGGTCCCAGGTTCAATCCCCAGTGCTTAATAATGATGATGATGATGATGATGATGATGATGTATGTGGCAAAGAAAAACCATAATGGAAATATACTACATTAAATTTGTGGGATGTAACTACAGCAAAAATTTTATTGTTTGAATTAAAAACAAGAAAGACTGAATATTAATAAGCTAAACATTCAAATTGAGATATAATAGAAACCCACAGAAACCCAAATGAAGTAGAAGAAGAAAGCAATAAAGATAAAAGCAGAAATCAATGAAATAAAAACCAAAGACACAATAGGGCCCATCAACAAAGCCTAAAATTGGTTTTCTGAAAAGATTTTTTGAAAGAAACCTCAGGGGAAATAGGTTAAGAAAGGGGGAATGAACAATTTTAGGAATTTAAAACCTCTAGAAAGCATCTTCTCTGAGAAGATGGAGTAAACATACTTTTCTCTGTTCCTCCTTAAAACCCAGGACATTATATATAAAATAAATGTAAGAAAACTCTGAAAGGTGAAGAGAGGAAGGCAAACTGGCTATGAATGTCAAGATCCAGAGAATGACATGGCTCTGAGCTCCCTGGGTTTCCTTTTGCTTCATGTATCCCAGAGTTGGAGCTGTTTGAGCCAGTAATCCATCCAGTGCAAATGAACCTGCCAAACAAAACAAAGTCTCAGTGAAAGGCTTCTCTCTCTAGTAAAAAAAAAAAAAAAAATGGCAAAGTGGCAACCTAGAAAGTCAAACTTTTAGAAAATAACCACTCTACTTCAGCCAAACATCATAGTACATACAAATTGTGCCCCCACACACCAACAAAGGCCAAGTGAGGATCTTAGACTGGCAATAACAAAGTGTAACCCCCTCCTTCCCTACCTGAACAATGTTATAGGACATCAAGTAAAAAAGAATATTTAAGTAAGATCCAGAGTCTTATAACAATGGGCAAAATGTCAGAGTTTTAATTTAAAAATTCCTTGTATTACCAAAAACTTGGAGGATCTTAATCTGAATGAACACAGGCAATCAACAGCTGTCAACACCAAGATGACAGAGATGTTAGAATTATATGACATATATTTTAAAACAGCCATTATAAAAATTTTTTTCAGTGAGAAATTATGAATATGTTTGAAAACAATTAAAATAATAGTCTCTCAGCAAAGAATTAGAAAGTCTCAGTAAATAAATAGAACATGTAAAGAAAAACAAAATAGAAGTTTTAGTGTTGAAAAATACAATAACTGAAATAAAAAGCTCAGTGGATGGGCTCAACAGAAGACTAAAGGGAAGAGAGGAAAGAATCAATCAACTGGAAGATACTACAATAGAAATTACCCAATCAGAACAACAGGGACTTGTGGGAATATAGCAAAAATGTAACATTTGTGTCATCAGAGTTCTGGAAAGAGAGTTTAAAGAAGGCAAGTTTGAAAAAGCATTTTAAATAGTGACGGAAAACTTCCTAACTTTGGAAAAAACATAAACCTATAGATTCAAAGGCTTAGCAAGTCCCAAACAGGATAGACCCAAATAACACCACCAAGACACATCATAGTCAAACTTGTGAAAACTAAAGACAATGAAAAAAATCTTCAAAGCAGTAAGAGAGAAATGACACTTTATTTATAGGAAAAAAGCAATTCAAATGATAATGACTTTCTCAGCAGACACCATAGAGGCCAAAAAGAAATGGCAGAATATTTTTCAAAAGAATTGTCAATCCAGAATTCTATATCCAGTAAAAAATATCCTCCAGGAATTAAGAGAACATCAAGACATTCTTGTAAAAAGGAAAACAAGAGAATTTGTTGCCAGCAGACATACCCTAAATGGATAGCTAAAAGAAATTCTCTAAACAGAAAGGAAATGATAAGAGAGGAACCTTGGGAATTCATGCAGGAGGAAAGAATATGGCCTGGTATATTGAATTATGTACCCCAAAAAGACATGCTCCTAATCTTAATTAACATTCTTGTAAGTGTGAACCCATTTGTAAATAGGACCTTTTGAACATGTTATTTTTAGTTAAGGTGTGGCCCAACTGAATCAAAATAGGCCTTAATCTGTATTACTGTAGTCCTTTATAAGCAGAAGAAATTCAGATGCAATCAGAGAAAGCCACAGGATGAGATCAAAATATTGCCTTGTAATAGGAGGAGTGAGAGATGCAAGCCAAGAACACCAAGGACTGTGGCAAACCAGTAACAGAAAGCTACAGACTTTGGGAAGAAAGCATGACCTTGTCAGATGCCTTGATTTTGGACTTCCTAGTCTTCAAAACTTTAAGAAAATAAATGCTTGTTGTTTAAGCACTGTGTGGTATTTGTCATAGCAGCCTGGCAAACTAAGACACATAGTAAGCAAAAATATGGGTAATTGCAATGGACTTTCTTTCTCCCCTTGAGTGTTCTAAATTATTTATGATGGATTAATAAAAAATTTTAATATTATCTAAAGTGGTCTAAATGTATAAGGAAATATTTCATAAGATTTTATTATAAATAGACATAAAAGGAGGTAAAGTTTCTATATTTCATTCAAGCTGGTAAAATGATGACATCAGTACACTGAGATAAGTCAAATGTATATGATATATTACATCAAACAACCACTAATAAAGCTATACAAAGAGATACACTAAAAACAACATAGATAAATTAAAATGGAATTTTAAAAAGATGTTCAAGTAACCCCCAAGAAGCCAGGAAAAGAAAACAGAAATGAAAAACAGAGAAAACAAACAAAATAACAAAAAAGACAGATTTGATTCCTAACATAGCAATAATTACATTAAATATAAATTGTCTAAATACACTAAAAGAGAGATTGGCAGAATGGATTAAAAAAACTACAGGCTGTCTACAAGAGATTCACTTTAAATATAATGAAATAGGCCAGTTTGAAAGTAAGAGAATGAAAAAAGTATAGCATGAAAACATTAATCAAAAGAAATTAGGAGTGGCTATATTAATATCAGAAAAAAATAAACTTTAAATTTATGAGATAGACACATTATATAATGATAAAAGTGTCTATCCATCAACAATATGTAGTAATCCCAAAGGATTTGTATACCAAACAACAACCACAATTAAAATTGGAGACATCAACACTCTCTCTCTCCAATTGATAAAACAACTAGCCACAAAATCAAAAGTTTATAATGAATTCAACACCATCAATCAACAGGATCTAATTGTCATTTATAGAACACACCACCCAATAAGCAGAATACATATTATTTTCAAGTACTCATGAACATATATCAAGATAGACCATATTCTGGGCCATAAAATAAATCTTAACTAATTTTTAAAAATTGGAATAATAAGAGGTGTGTTTTCTCACTACAATGGAATAAAACTGGAAATCAATAAGAGAATTCAGCAATATATAAAAGGAATTTTAAACCATGAACTAGTGGAGTTTATTTTAGGGGTGCAAGGCTAGTTCAATATTCAAAAATCAATCAATATAATCTACCATATTAAGGGCTAAACAGAAACATCACATGATCATGTCAATCAATACAGGAAAGTCATTTGACAAATGTGACACCCATTAATGATTTTTTAAAAATTATCAGTAAACTGGGAATAAAAGGGAACTTTCTCAATTTCATAAAGACCATCTCAAATTACAGCTAAAATTATACTTAATGGTAAAACACTGAATGCTTTCCCCCTAAGATCAGGAACAAGGCAAAGATGTACACTCTCACCACTCTTATTTCAACACAGCACTGAAAGTTCTAGCTGGTGCAATAGGGCAAGAAAATAAAACCTCCATTTAGTTCTTTTCATAGTTTTAATTTCTCTGCTGAGATTCCCTAACTGTTCACTCATTATGAGAATATTTTTCTTTAAGTACTTGAACATATATGTTATAGTTGATTTAAAGTCCTTTTCTGCTAATACCAACATCTGGGTCATATCAGAGTCAATTTGTATTGACCACTTTATATTTTAACTATGGCTCATATTTTCCTGTTTCTTTGCATTTTTAATGATATTTTATTTTATATTTGACATTTTGAGTGATATGTTGTCGACTCTGGATTCTGTTATGTTCCTCTGAAGAGTACTGATTTTTTTTTTTTTTTTTTCCTAGCAGGACGTGAACTTGGCTAGATTTCTACTCCAAATTCTGTTTATCCTGCAGTGGACAGCAACTGCAATCTCTATTCAGTTCTTTCTGCTTCTGGCTGCTGCTTTTTGGTGTCTCTGCTCATATGCATAATTTAGTTATCAGCCAAGGATTTGGAACAAGTTTATATACACAGGCCAGCCCCACACTCAATGCTGCACTTGGAACAACACTGAAACTTTAATGTAGACAACCTACAATTCAGCAGATATTTCTTGAATAGTAGACACTGTACAAGGAGCTGAGTGTCTAAAGGTGAGTAAGTCATATTCCTACCCTTCAAGAGTTTACAGTCATCTGGGGAAGATGTATGTGTCAACAGGCTGGGCCAGCCAGATGTTTAACTTCCCAGTTCCACTCTTCATCCTTCACCCTGAAAATTTGGCCTGGAAAGTGAACTGTTTAGACTCTATTTCCCTTGCCTTCCTTTATGCTGGTGGTTAGGAGATTAGAGGGAGGGTAGAGCATGAATTCAGTGTATTTATCACTTTGGCTCCCTCTCCGCAGTGTTCTCCTCAGGCTGGCTGTGTCCTTTTGCTGAAGGTCACAGCTCCTTTCAAGGCAGCCCTCTCCATGTGACTGTCTCCTTCCAGGATTCTGATAACCTCCGTCCCCTCACCCCTTTGGGCATAAGGGTGATAATGGCCTTCACTGCTACTGATCCAAGAGTAATGCACTAACTCATGTGATTACCCTATATCTCACACAAATCTTTTTGAGCTAGAACCTTTATGAAGCCTTCCTCAAATTATCTTAGATTGTGCCATCTGTTTCCTGCAGGGATCCTGACTGATACACAGCCCATTTAGAATTCAAAGTAAGCTCTGAACGCTCCTGGAACAGTTAGTTTACCAAATCTGATCTCAGGACGGATGCCTAGAATGTTTTCCTAAGGAAAACAAAAGCCAAGCTGAGTCTGGAAGCTTGCCTTAGATAGGTAAAAGCAAGGGAGAGGTCCAGGGGCCTTGACCTTCTAAGTACTGCACACCAGTAGGTAGGACTTGGAGCACAGAAAACCGAGAGGAAACGACAGCTAAGAATGCAGGGTAAGCCTGATCATGAAGGACCTTGTGAGTTTCTTTAATCAGTGTTATCTTGAAGCCTGAGAAGAGTCCTATTTAATGCATGGAATCTGAAATATATTGCAATTCATAACATTCCCAGGAAACGTGGGAACTTATGTAATTTAAAGCAAAGAAATAACGCAATCCTACCTTTTCAGAAGATCCCAAGGATTAAGATCAAAAAATGAGTCTCATTAGCAGTAACTAATGGCCCCCAGGTACTGCACTGCCCCTAGCATCGTTTAGCCCTGTTGTCAGAAGAGCCACTACTGCCCTTTCCTTTTATGATTTGTGTGTGGAATCCCTTGGTTGTTACTACATGCCTGATTCCTTAGTGTTTGGGCTGCCAAACGCCCTCAACACCACCATGAGAAGGTAAGAACTTAAACCAACGCTTGAATTATCTGGATATTTTCCTTTCATTTGCAACAAAACAATCCCCACAGTCAATTGTTTCAACAGTTGTAAGAACCACAGGGAAGCTTCACAACCAGCCCCAAAAGGCTCAGAGTGAGAGTGAGAGGGAATGGTAACTACCACCCATGCCCGTCCCTGCAAGAAGAGAGACCCGAGTCCTAGCACACCAGGGAAATATAGCGCAAAGTACATGAAGCTTTAATCCATCATATAATCGGATTATCAAGAGAGTAAAGAGAGGGGCAGATGCTGCCTCCTCAGAACTCCTGTCCGAGGAGAGAAGAGGGAAATCCTTTCCTGTATGGGTGAAAGTGGGAAGGTGAAGTGAGAAGGTATCCCTGGTTAATAAGAAGATTGGAGCAGGGCACATCTAAAGTCTCTTCTAGCTCTGATGCTCTGTGTTTCTCAGAAAACTCAATTTCCTTCCCCAGTAGGTAGCTTCATAAATTGTTGCACATATTTTTGCCGTATGTACATAAAAGTCCATGTGGATGAATAAAGTGATAAACTGGGGGCCTGGGGTAGGGGGAAGGATAGAACAATAAACTGTTTTGTTTTTTTTTTTTTAATTTTTAGGAGGAATCATAAAAGTGTATTCTAAACAAATTAGCAAGGATAGAACAATAAATTGCTTGTGTTAGCATTGCTAAATTTTAAACCACCTTTCTAGAAGCCTGACGTTTCCCCTAAATTTATTTTTATATACACACAATGTTTTCCTCAGTGAAAAACATTCATAAAATAAACTGGTAAGTTTTTCCAGATTTCTTGGATTCAATCACCTGTCTCTCAGTGTTTTATTCTAAGAGGCTCTCTAAATTAAATCGAGATAATTAAAGCAAAATATCTGTGCTTGCCATAATTGTTAGAAAAAAAGCAGTTTCCTCTGAAAGGTAATCACATGCCTGAGGATGGCGCTGATGGGGCCCATTGAAAATCACTCTTCGCTCTATTCAGGTTTACTTTGCAAATACATAGGCTGGGGGAGAACAAATGATTTGTTGGAGCTCAAATAAAATGGCCAGGGAAAAGTTTAGGAGGCTAAAAGGAGTTCTTGACATGGTTAATTTCTTTTAAAATAGACATTCACTCAGAAACTAGATTCAACCAACACTAAAATGCAACCTTTGTTTTAACAAACCCCCAATTGTCTTTACAAACGTTCCCTTTTCATCCAGATTCTGCTACATTTTCAGGCCTCACCTTACTTCCCCACCCCTGTCATGATGTTTCTAGACAAATTAATAACTCAATACTCTCAACCTAAGAGTTTCTTAGTGAAAAAACAAAACAGAAATCCCCAAAGAGAACTGCTGCCACTTTCCCCAATGATGATATGACTCTGTTTAAATGTTATGGAAGAACACCCCCTACGTGTGGGTGAGCTGCCTTGAAAACTGCCTAAGCTGTCCCTGTCCCCATCATCACCCTGGAACTCCTGGGCCCTGGACATTAGTAACAAGTTTGGCTAATGGAGAGCAGTCGTGGGGACATTTAAACATGCCCTGTAAATGGCTCAGAGAAGAGAAGAGAATGGTCCCGGGGCATGTGCCATGGATTTCTGATCCTCAGAGGACAGTTTTGGAGCATGACTTTGTTTTCTAGCTTGTGCGCCCTCGTAATAGCCACATCTTTATAAAAACATATGGTAGTTTTGTCTTCATTCATTCACTGAATGAGTACTCATTCAAATAATGGAGGCCCCAAAAGAAGGAATTTTCAAAAACGGTTCTCAAGTGCTGTGAAAAAGAGGCTGCCTTTAGACAGCCTCAGCAGAGTGCTGGGACACAAGGTCAGTACACGAAAATCAACAACGTTTCTACACACTGCTAATGTGCAAACTGAGGAGGAAGTAAAAAAAATCCATTTATAATAGCAACTAAAAGACTCAAATATTTAGGAATAACTTAACTCAGTATATAAAGGACCTATATTCAGAAAACTACAAAACATTACTAAAACAAACCAAAGAAGACCTAAATAAATGGAAATATATTCCATGTTCATGGATTGGAAGACTAAATATCATTAAGATGTCACTTCTACCTAAATTGATTTACAGATTCAAGGCAATCCCAATAAAAATCCCAATTTTTGCAGAATTGGAAAAGTCAGTTATCAAATTGATCTGGAAAGGTAAGGACCCCCAAATATCCTAAATATCTTTTAAAAAATAACAAAGTTGGAGGACTCTCACTTCCCGACTATAAAGCATATTACTTAAATACAATGGTAAAAAAAAAAAAAAAAAAAAGCATGGTACTGGAATACAGATAGACAGATTGACCAATGAAATCGAACTGAGTGATCAGAAATAGACCTTTACATCTATGTCAAATGATTTTTGTTTTTGTTTTTTGTTTTTTTTGTGTGTGAGGTACCAGGACCAGTGATTGAACCCTGGACCTCATATGTGGGAAGCCAGTGCTTAATCACTGAGCCACATGGGCTCCCCTGAGTTGGTTATTTTTGTTTGTTTGTTTGCTTGTTGTTCATTTGCTTGTTTTGTTTTTAGGAGGCACCAGGAACTGAACTGAGGACCTCCTGTGTGGGAAGCAGGTGCTCAACCTCTTAAGCCACATCCGCTCCCCAGTCAAGTGATTTTTGACAAGGCTGACAAACCAACCCAGTTGGGACAGAACAGTCTATTCAACAAATGGTGATGGGAAAACTGGATATCCATATCTAAAAGAAAGAAAGAGGACCCCTATCTCACTTCTTATTCAAAAATTAATTCAAAATGAATCAAGGACCTAAATATAAAAGCTAGAACCATAAAACTCCTAAAAGAAATGTAGGGAAACATCTTCAAGATCTTCTGGTAGTTGGTGGTTTCTTAAACCTTACACTAAAGCATAAGCACTGAAAGAAAAAGTAGATAAATCGGACGTCTTCAAAATTAAACACTTTTGTGCTTCACATGACTTTGTTAAGAAGGTGAAAAAGCAGCTGACTCAATGGGAGAAAATTTTCAGAAACCATATATCCAAAAAGGGCTTGATTTCCGTGTTATATAAAGAGAGCACACAAATCAATGGTAAAAAGATAAACAACCCAATTTAAAAATGAGCAAGAGACTCTAACATTTTTCCAAAGAGGAAGTATAAATGGCCAAAAAGCACATGAAAAGATGCTCAACATCATTAACTATTAGGGAAATGCAAATCAAAACAACAATGAGATATCTCTTCATGCTTACAGAAAGTCCATTAAAACAAAAACTGCAAGTGCTGGAGAGGATGAGGAGAAATGGGAACACTCCTTCACTGTTGCTGGGAATGTAAAATGGTGCACAGCCTCTGTGGAAGATAGTTTGGTGGTTCCTCAGGAAGCTAAATATAGAACTGCCGTACGATCCAACAATCCTGCTGCTAGCACTATATTCAGGAGAACTGAAAGCAAGGACATGAACAGATATTTGCACACTGATGTTCATAGCAGGATTACTCACAATTGCTAAAAGATGGAAACAACCTAAGTGCCCATCAACCAATGAATGGATAAATAAAATTGGCATAAGCATATGATGGAATACTATTCAGCTGTAAGAAGAAATGAACTGGGGATGCATATGACAACATGCATGAACCTTGAGGATATTATGTTGAGTGAAATAAGCCAGACACGAAAGGACAAATATTGTATGGTCTCACTTATATGAACTAAATACGACGAGTAAATTTACAGAGTTAAACAATAGATTATAGGTTAGTAGGAGACAGAATGTAGGTTGAGAAAGGGGAGCTGATGCTGGATGTACATATAATGTTTAGTAAGGGGGATTGTGAATGGGGGGAAAAGGTTAGAGTCGATGGTAAACACATTATGATGAGTATAATCAACACTGATGATTTATAAATGTGATTATGGCTGAAAGGGGTAGTCTAGGAGGTTAATGTTAATTGAAAGACAGCTAGAGGATGATCTAGGGACTGTATAATATAGTGATTTTGGGTGTAGATGAGGATTGTGGTTAATATTACAAATACAAGAATGTTCCTGTAATACAAGGTATTAAGAATAAGATGATAAATGGAAAAAATACAACTAATGTAACTTATAGACTATAGTTAACAGTAATATTATAATATTTCTGTAGCAAAGGCAAAGAAGTTACTATATTGATGCTAAGGGTCAAAAAAAGAATACGGGATTTCGTTTTATGAGATGTGAATATGATCAAGCATTTTTTTTTTCATTTTCTTCATTAATAAGGAGACTTTGGTAATGTAATTTAACCAATCTGCACTCATTTATTCATCTTTCAGAACACTCAATTGTTTCATCTTTCAGAAACAATTGAGTTCGTTTTTAGGATTAAATAAGATAAATGTGCCTGGGCAGGATTTTTTAAAAGTAATGCTTCCATAATTTGTAAACTGCCTTTTGTCTGTTATTTTTTTTCCCGAAGTTGAAAGAAACAAAGTTAAAAAAAAAAAAAAAAAAAACTTGAAAGAAAAAGAAAAGAGAGGCTGCCTCTTTGGACCTGAGCAGTTTCTCAAAAGCAGCGGGAGCCCTCTTACGAATGAGGCTGCTGAGGCCCTGTGGGGTGAAGAGACCTCGTCAAGGTCCCACAGCACAGGGACAGAGCTGGCCTAGGATTCCAGGTTCCCCAATGGCTAGCAGTGCCAATGCCCACACACTCCCCATGAAGCCACTGCCATCTCTCTGAGCTTTGTCTATGGCACAGGGCCTTTGGGGAGATGAGATGAGACAAGAGATGGGAGAGTGTTCTAGGCACTCAGGAAGCCACCCAAGGCGGTCAACCCAGAGTGGAGCCCCCCCTTTATCCTGCTCCCCTTGAGCATCAAAGGCCTGCACGTCTCATCCATTGTTTGCGGGTTTATGGATGAGTTCCTGCGGAGGCTGCCCAGCCCCAGCACAATCACGGGCAGCTCTGACGCATGGTTCCCGGGTAGGAACAGTGTGGAGAGGGGAGATGGAGGAAGGGCTTTGTTTATTCCCAGAAGCCTTGCTCATAGGCTTGGGGCCAGGGCTTCCACGTATCTTGGGTCATGGTGGGGAGGTGCACCCAGAAGAGGCCCAGAAGGCAAAAGCAAGCAAAGGAGTCCAGGCAGCGCCCGTCCGCAAGCTCATTTCTCTCCCATTACACGCCTCCCTTTTGCTTCTGCTCATCTTTCTCCAAGTGAGCCTGTGATGCAGAGAAAAGAACACCAGGGTCAGAACTGGGTTCATCCATTGACTCATTGATACATCCTTTACCCCTCCCCTCAGGACTCCCTTTCGTCATCTGCAAAATGCGATATTACTTCATCTGTATAGCCTTGCTGAGACATTTTGCAAGAGTTGATTCAGACCAAATTCCTGAGTGTGTGGATGTGTGGGTGGTGGGGGTGGTGGGGGGCACTGAGAGCAAGAAAAAAACCTGCAAAGTGTGAAATCCCATGCAAATATAAAATACTTTCTCTAAAGCTGACATTATTGCCTGGGCTTTGGGAATCTGGAGCCTCCGATGGATATACTCTGATATCTTTCTTCCAAGGCACTCAGAGCTCAGAAGAGTCTTGCCTAGCTTGTCATCCTAATACTCTGGGACTCTGTTTTACAGATGTGTGGAGAGAGGCAGAGGTAGGACCAGTGGGATTGGGAAAGATGGGTGCTCATTCTCCCAACCACCTCCAAAGGGCAGCCAAGGAGAAATGGAGTGAGGGAACGCTCTGACGGACCCGAGGCCTAGAGCTCTTAATGCACTTTGGTGAGGGTGGGGGGCTATTGTTAAAGTCCTGTTGACAACTTCCAATGAGGCTAAATTGCCTTCCTCAAAACAAGCATGCTTTTCATTCTTGTCAAAAGGGACACGTAAATAACGTGAGCCAGAACTCCAACCTGGAAAAAATCAAGCTCATTTTCTAAAGCTTGAATCAAACCAGTTATTTTTGTTTCTTGAGTTAAAAAGATATGCTAAATTGTGGCTTCTCCCTTACACCCCCAACATCCACTAACAAATCCATCCTAATAGGAATCAACTTTTAATTTTTTTTATACTAGTGTGCTAGGGAAAAAATCCAAACGTGATTATATTATCTTACCTGAATGGATTTGTTCTGAGGCTGAAGTTGTGTCATAGGAAAGAAAACCACTAGAAGTTGAGGATCCTTCATCTGAGCCCAATCAAGAGAAGCCACCAGAAAGCTTCAAGCCTACATCTGGAACAACTCATGACATTTACTTTTCTTTAGGGAAGAAAAACTGAAATGACAGCTCTCAGGGGCTTGTGCTAATACATAACCACTTACTGCCCAGAGAGGGCCCACGTGTTATCTGTCATCAGATGTAGCAGGCAGGCCAGAGCAGCACTGCACAGACTGACCAGGGCTGGGCAACGCAGCACATGGCTTCTCGGTGTGCCTCTGATGGGCATGTTGGTGGGTCAGCTTGAGCTGAGGGCCCATGTTAGCCCTGGGCCATTCATGGCAACATCTCAGTTGATTTCCTGTTTTCATCCTTCGGCTGTCAGCGTGCAGGCAGCCATAGCTGGAAGTGAAAGAGCTCTTAGGACTTTTTGTAAATGTGTTATTTCCAAAGATGCAGCTGGACAAGCTTTAGCAACAGCCCTCCAGATCCTCAGGACTCCACTGGAGAAGACTGTGACTGCTCTCTCTCGGGGCTTGATTTCCACAAATGGCCAATCCTCAAGGTAGACAATGTCTTCCACAGGATGCTTCCCAGCTCCCACCTGCCTGTAGCAGAACATCTGGCCAGGCCCTGAGTGCCCAGTCACTCAACAAAATCGAAGTTGAATGTCTTCTAGGTGCCAGCACTGTGCTGGCAGCTCGGGATATATGGAAACAAGACGCAGTCTTTGCCTTCAAGAAACTTGGAATCTAGCAGGGAACACAGTTATTAATTAGTGGGGTGATGCCTGGGACCAGAATTACTGGGTGCAATTGGAACATGCTCCAGGCAATCTGACACAGTCTGGGGGGCCAGAGGAGGTGTCTCTGAGGAAGTGGAGTTTGAAGTGAGACCCAACAAAGTGGGATTCTTCAATCAGAGGAGGAAAAAAACCACCCCAGGTGCAGTCCTGCATCCCAGGGCCAGGCTGTGCACAGTGGAGGAATGAAGAGGACCACTGTGGCTGGTGGAGCAGGAGAAAAGAGCCTAGAAAGAGAGGCACAAGACCATAAAGAGCCTTGTGGGTCAAGTTAGGGATTCTAGACTTTATCCTAGGAACTGGGAGGCTGACAAGTCTGCCACAGTCACAGAGAACCCAGGAGAACTGACTGCTCAAGACCTCTGACCTCTAGGCACAGTTTTGATTAAAAAGAACAAGGTACCAATCTCAGTACTGCCAAGAGCTTCTCCAGGGTGAGCGAGCCATCTCCAGGAAGGTGTACTGCCATCTTGCTCTTCCAGTACCAGACCATGCCAAGCAGCAAGGCTGGCAGTCACCCCAGCCCTGCCCTGTGGCTCAGCCCAGCCCTGAGGAAGGTGGGAGTCATTTCTGCCACCCCTGCCAGGGCCTGCTTGCTGAATTTTATGGGGGTTGGGCTGGGGTGGGAAGCATTGCCAGCTCTTTACAGGCTTCCCTCCCAGGCATCACGGCCACTCAACCCACCCTGATTTCAGGCTCAGCTGCAACGGGGAGTCCTCGTGGGCTCAGACTCACTTTTTGCTGGTAGTGCACAACGCAAGAGGGCATAATACACCTTCCTGTTCTCTGCCTCAGGACTTCCTCCACGCTGTGAGCCCTGTGGGCTTAGGCACAGTCAGGAAGAACAGGGGTAGTTAATGCCGTTAGAGGCAACCCCCAACCAGAGGGGCATGAGGGCTGCTGAACAAATGTCCTGCCTCCCATCCTCCAGGGACAATGCTGGGAGGCACTCTGTAGGTTTCTCAGAGGAGTTGGCAGAAGTAAACCTGCTCCCACGAGAACTCTCATAACACACTCTGTGTTGGCTTGTCCTCCTTCTCTGGGTCACTCTTCCTGGTCCTTCACTCCTGCCCCCTGGGACTGCCTCCCACATAAACCACCCATGCCCTAAACCTTGTCACAGACTAGGAGTGCAAACTGGGGTATCAGTTGAAGACTTTGCTTTCTGGAACTATTAAAAACCAGTGGCTTTCCTGAGGTTGGGACCCACAGGCTTTCTGATAACCTCCATCCAACAAATAAATCCTGCTGGTCACTGGCCACCTTTCCCTGAAGGCCGCTGCTCAGGCCCCTCATTCCTTAGGGCTGCCAACCCCTTTCTAGGCCCCTTTGCCCAGAATGCAGACCACCTCTTTCCTGGTTCCACAAAGCATGGCTTCCACCAAGATGCAGTGTTAAACAAAATGCTCCTGAAGTCGTGAGGCCCATGGAGAGAAGTACACTGAGAAAAATGACACTCAGAGCTGGCCACCAGACCTCACACTCTGAAAGTCTTCTGCCCCCAATAACTACATTTCTCTGTGGAATTGCTGGCCAGCTGCCACAGTGCAGCAGGGTGGGACCTGTTGCTCAGAGGGGAGCCCCTGCAGCTCCCCCTCTTAGGAGTCCAGGGCCCCTCCACCATCAGACCCAAAGGGGAAAGAGGAGCTCCTCCCCGATCCACTGAAGCTACCATGACTTCTCACCTAGGATGGTTGACAGGAGCAGTCATTCCCTTCAGGGGTGCAGCCCCCTTTACCCCCCACTGAGGGGTTTGGCTCCATGACCTGGGTAGGACAATCCATGAAGCACCACAGAGTTGCCCAAATCTAACTATTCCTCTTTAAATAAAGTCAAGGACCACTGCACCAAGTTCAGTTCACCATGTTCAGTTCCATTTTGCAGGCACAAGAAGGCTGAGCCTGCATCTCTGAGTGCATGTGTGTTGGGGTAGAGGGAGCAGGGTGGGAAAGGTTTTTGATCTTGTAATCTATTGTGAATGTAAACTTAAAAAAGATACTTGTGTGCCAAGAGCAAACAAAATATCTTCCACATTTAGGGGAAAACCAGTCAGTGTGCCAGGGCAAGGCCATGCCAAGATACATCCATTCGTGTTGATGTCTCAACCTCTAGCACCTGCTTTTGTGTTTCTTCACTGGGGTATGTCTACCAAGAACAATGGGGGGGTACTTGATTTACTTCTGGAAGGTTATGAAGACTTGCCAAAGTGTTCCCTCTTAGAGCAAAGAGCGGGTCTGTCCCAAGGAGAAAAGCTAGCTCCAGCCAGAGCTCCCCAAAATGGTGGAGGCAACACTTTCATGATGCCCCTTCCCTCTCCATCAACAAAGAAGTTGCTGGCAGGTTTGAGTTTGGCCCCAGTCCCTGGCCCATGTCATGTATATAAACATGTAGAACCTGCCCGTTGCTAAGTGCTCTTACGATTTGGTCTGGTTACCTTGGGGCTGCATCTCTCAGGCCACTCTAGACCCCAGGAAAAGCGTGGAGGCCCCAGTTCCCAGACTGGGACCCTGAGAGCACTGGCCATGCAGGCTGGGGTGCTCGTGGCCGGGCCTTGCTGGAGTCAAAGCCTGCTGAGCTCCTTCAGCTTCATCTCCTTCCTAATCCCTAAACCACCAGGCCCAGCCCTGAGATGTGCAACGTCACCCCAAAGTCTGCTTCTGGTCTGTGCAGCCCAACTCACTTTTTGTCATTTGCCTCCCTAGTTTATGTCTGGATAATATTAAAGGACCCCACAGATGTGAACACATTTTGAAACTCTACAATCCTTTAAGGGGTAATAATAACAAGTATTTTATCAGATTATATTTTCTTCTATTTCACGTGTGGATCTGGATCACCAAATTGATATTAAGCTCTGCTGAGTGCAGGGGCTATTCATGCTCTTGTTTCCCATGTGGGAAAGATACAGGAACAAACTCGCCTTTGGGAAGCCCAGGGGAGAGAGGGTCAACTCTATTTGCTCAGAGAAAGGGATATCAAAGCTGCATCGTGAAGGATGGACATTGGGGTTAGCAGAGAATGGGGGGTGGGGGGTGTCTTAGGCAAAGGGAATGGCATGTGAAAGGCAAGGAGGGCCAGAGGAGCTGGATGTGGTCAGAAAACAGCCGGCAGTGCTCATGCAGGTAGGAGTCAGACGAAGTCCAGTGACGCTAGACGGCGAGGCAGGCAGGGAAAGCCCTGGGTGCTTGTGGCCGACAAAGTGATTACTCCCAGCCAGTGCTGCGGCCGTGGAGCTACACTATTGTCTGACGAGGTAGCAGTGCACAGGGCATGGATTGCAAGCTCTCCAGTACCGCAGAGGCCAGACCAAAATGTAAATGAGTGAGCAGAGGGGAAGTGCACCCATGTCCTCTCCCAAACTCAGAGTGGCCAATGTTTTATGAGAATCCAGAATTTCAGATTTTTATGTGAAGTTTCCTGATCTGTAAAGCACTGGGTGAACCCGATAGAACACGACTGGGGGCTCACGTTGACCCACAAGGCGCTGGTTTTGTGGCTCCCTGTAGAGGTAACACCTTCCAGAGCTGCCCTGAACAGCTGCTGCGTGATCCCACAGCTGCGAGAAGTGACTCTCGAGCACCTTCCTGAGTGATCGCGCATGGTTATGTCCTGTCCTGGGCAGAGGTAGCAGGCAGGTCTGTTGGGAGTAGGGAAGCTGTGCAAATGTTTTCATCTCACCAGGATGTAATCGATACAAACCGGATAAATGAAATGGGAGAAAGTCGGTGGCTGAGGCAGAGATGAAATGTGTCCCTGTGGCTCTTAAGCAATTAGCTTTGAGGCTCCTGGCAGCTGCTGAATTCCAAAGGCAATTCCAGGGGCTTCGATTTGAAACTAGTCTTTCAAGACACACTTAAAGGCATTGGGGGTAGATACCTGGCCCAGAGAAGAGAAAACCCAGGGTGGGGGTGGGGGGTGCATGTGGGGGTAGGTGGGAGTTGTTATTCTTATCTTCAAATTGGAAGGGTTGTCATGTCAAAGCGGCCTAACAACTTATTTTGTGTGGATCCATGGGCTAAATCCAGGTCAACAGGTAGAAGAGAGAGGGAGCCAGATCTTGACTTAAAGAACTCTCTAACAATCAGAGATATCTGCAGGTGGAATGGGTTGCCTTTGGAGGAAGCAAGCACCCCATCCTGGGAGGCAATCAAGCTCAGGCTAGGTGGCCACTGTTTGGGGATGATACTGTGGAGAGAAAGGCTGCATTGGATGAATTCTGAAGTCCCTTCTGTCCCAGAAAGTTTGTGACTTATTAGCAAAATCTTGTATGTTCAACTTACCTGCTTTCTTAGGGATCAGGATGCTTTTTAATTTTTTAGGAAGCATGCAGAAACCAGAATGCTCTTTCCAATCTGGAAATGGGGCTCAGAGCTCTCAACACAGGAAATATGACAAGTGGAAGGTGACTGGGAACTATGGAACTTTAGAAGAGGTGGCAGAGAATAACCGACAGGGGTTTAATTTGTGGTTGTTCAGACTTCTGAGAAGCAGGAAAGAGAACGGGCAGATAGGACATGGAAGCCTGAAATTAATAAGAAGTCAAATGGCTGAGTCACTGAGCTCATTTCAAAGTCTGAAGGTAACAGGAAAAAAGAAAAAAAAGAAAAAAGAGAGTCAGACAATTAGAAAGTAATGAAGGCTTTGCAAAGACCCCAGGTGACCAAAACAACGAGAGAAGTCGGGAAAATGTAATTACACACTGCAATGAGAATCCTTTGCTGCAGCCAGACTGCCCGGCCCCTGGCCTTTCCCTCTCATTTGATTCCTGCCTGGTCAATGCAGCCCCCTAATCCATGACACAATTAGAGGCAGGGTCCTCACCATTTGCTCACAGTGGTCTGTTTCACCCCCCAGTTATAGTGTTGATAAATCTATCATTGCATTGCTTCCTTTCGGAAAGGATGTAGAGTGTCAAAGCAGAAGTGAACGTTGGCCATCATTTTGCCCTTTATACAGAAGGAAAAACTGAGGCTCAAAGAAGGTATCATGCACAAAGAGAAGACTGAGGTGTCAATTTATGGTCCTTTCCCGAACTAACAGAAAAAAGTTCATACTGCTAAAATAGAGCTTGTTCTTCTGCTCGAAAAATCATCATCTCTGGGGATTAATATGTGTGTGTGAGGTAGGGGAGGTGGGTGTCTCAAACTCTATAATTGGATTTTGAGGAATAGGGATTGCTCTTGTTGCACAGACTAAAGTCAACTTTTGGCTGACAGGTTTTTGGGGATGTACTGAAGAACAATTGTAATCTGTGTTGTTTTCAAGCCAAGTGTTGCGTCCAGCTCACAGACTGGACAGGAGAGCAGGTTTGACCAACTTTGAAAGACAGAGAGAGGTCCTAAGCGGGTTTCCCAGCAGGACCAGGCAGTTTAGGCAGTTTGCTGAGCAAGGGCAATGATATCTGTAAAGAACTAGAAAGAACATTTCACTTACTCTTTAATTTTTTCTCTCTCTTTTCCCCCCAGAATCTGGAAATGTCCCCCAGACTCTTGTGTGTTTTGCTTTAGACTTGTCTTTACAATCACCCTTTGTTTTCCTGCCAATCCTCCATCTCCTGCCTCAGAGAGACGCTTGGTCTCTTCTTCCTCACTTACTTTCCACTTCCTCTCCTCTGAGCAGCTCCATGGACTCCTGGCCAGGTCCTGCTCCATCCCTGGCCACTATTCTCCACTCAGCAGCCAGAAAGACCCTTTGAAATACAGATAACAGTACAAAACCCTCCATGGTTCCTCACCGTGTTAAGAATAAAATCCATACTCTTTAGAGTAGACCTCTGCCTACATCCTCACTCTCTCCTCTCCCACCAGCCCTGTCTCCCTGCCTCTGTGCTCACAACCCTTGAGGGAGCAAGTGAGCACATGAGAACCCTGCCCTTCCTTCTGCCACACCTCCCTCCTACCTGCCCACAGAACTACTGCTCCCTCCACCTAAGTACCTAAGACACTCCTCCCAGACTCTTGCAGGGCTGAGTCCTTCTCAGCTTTTTGGTCTCCCAACATAAGAGAGATCTCTGAGAGGACTTCCCTGAGTGCCTGACCAATGGGGCTTCCCTAGCATTCTAGGTCTAATCCATCATCTAGTATTTTCTTCAGATCTGTTTGTTTCTAGACTTTCCCCCTGCTAGAATTTAAGCAGGGACCTCATCTGTTTTGTTCACTGTGATATTCCTGGTTCACAGAACTGTTCCTGACACATAGTAGATACTCAGGACAGATTTTTGGAAAGAAAGGAAGGGAGGAAGAAAAAGAAAGAAAGATGAAAGAGAAAAAAAGGGAGAGAAAGAAAAAGAAAGAAAAGAGTGAAAGAAAAAGAGAAAGGCTAGTAGGAAGGAAGAAGTGTTTGGCATCTGCATATTTGAGTTGTTTTTTTTTTCAGCTAGAAGAGGATGACACAAACAAAAGGATTAAGGCCTTAAGACATAAGAACCAGCAGTCTTTGGGGGCAGGGTAAGGGGGTTGGGGAGCCCCTGAGTCTGACTTTGCAGGTGGCCAGCTCTGTTGCCTAGGGGCAGGGCAGACAGGAGCTGTGGGAGGCAGAGGGAGGAGCCAGTGGGGACAGACTAGACTGGTTGGAGGAGGTGAGAAGCTGCCTCAGCCCTCACAGGTTTGCAGGACCTATCCTGCCCAGGAGACCTCAGATGGCAGTACCTGCCATTTTATGAACAGCGCCTTCAGGACTAGAGTTGCCTCCAGATAATCTAGAATCAGTGAAAGAGTTGGTGGATTGTAAATATTTAGCCCAGAGGGGGTTATCAGGTCTTACCGCAGTTCTGCAAAGCCAGCATCCGCTCAAGAACTAGCGTGATGTTGGCACTCCGTACGCAATTGCGCAATGATGCGTGACGGCATGGGCAGTGGAAGCTTGTTCCAGGGAGGTGGGGTGGACCTGACCTTTGGTGTCCCAGAGGGCAGGTTTCATACGGGCGGACACAGCTACGCAAAAGTGGCTGGTGAGTCACCAGCAGAAGGTTCTCTTCTCACCAAGAGAACTGTGCAGACACTGGGCAGGCTGCCTTGGGGGGCCTGAGTGCCCCACCCTGGGGGGCAGAAGAGAGCAAGAGGGGCTCAGCATTGGGTAGCGGGTGGCGAGGATGGTAATCAGGGGTCAGCCCTCAGACTCTAGGATGCTCGGTCAAGGCCCGTTTCCTGCTAATGCCCAGCTGGACTCTCAGAAGCCATCAGGAGGGGTTCAGCATCTCAGAGAAAAGTTAATTCCCCGGGGCTTTTACTTATAACTTTGTTTGCAGATAGCGAGCTTTTTACGTCCGGCTCCGCATCCCGAGCCTTGCTGCCTGTAACAATCACATTATTTAATTTAGACAGTAAAGTTACCTCAGATCAATTATACTTATTTTTCCTGTGTAATTTCCAAAGCTTAATATCTCCATTCGGGTCCAGCCTGGGGGACAGGTTGTCTAGCAGAGTCCTAAACGATTGCAGCCCTTAATTCAATTGTACTTTTACCACAGCCCAGGCAGCGAGCATAATTATTTTATCCCTAAGATGTCTCATTAGCAATAATCTAATAGCACATATTAAAATATAGGTCACCGAGGGGAACTGCCAAGTGTAAGACTTGTCATAACTCTGAAGGCTGGACAGCCGCCTTGGTGGGCCTGCCGTCCCCCCAACACCACGCCACCTCAATCCCAGGCTTAATTCTAAAACAATCAACTCAACACAAACAATTTACTTTCTGCAGTCCTCAGTTAAGAATTAGCCTTGGCTGGGAAATAGGGCTGATATCTGTTGCTGTGGGACAGAATGGAAGGACATGCTTCTTGCCAAAATGATCTCCAGCCTCAGGCATCTGGGGCTGGAACTCTTGTCCCACTTTTGCCAGGAACTTGCTGGATACGTCTCTTATGGGCTCAGTTTTCACCTCGCAAAAGGGGGAAGGGAGGGGGATTAGACCCAGCGTTTCCTAAATTCTGGTGCACCGTGTTTAATTCTCCCAGTGTGCCCTTAATATTTTCCTTTAGAACAAGTCATTCTTCTTAATGAAATACATTTGTTTTAAAAAGGAAGTTCAAGTATCAACACAGAAAAGCCTCAAGAACATTTGCAGGATCCATGTAGAATGATACTGTTTGTACAAACTTGAAACATAAGCAAAATAATACTTTCTATTGTTTAGACAGACAAAACTAATCTATGCCATTAGAGGGCAAGATAGTGGTTACACTTTGGGGAGGAGAGAGGATATGCTGACTGCCAGAGGACACAAGGGGCACTTTTTTTTGGGGGGCGGGAGGTGTCTGGTCAAGTTTTTTTGAATGGCCTGAGTAGTGATTGTATAGGGGTGTCTACTATGTGCCAAGTGCACGTAAGATTAGCAGCCTTTCCTTTATGTATTATATACTTCATATACATTTATATATACATACACATATTTACGAATGGGGAGAGTGCACAGTGCTCCGACTATATTTCCAATGCTTTTGTTTCTTAACCAGGTGAAGACATGGTTGTTTGTTGCATTATTTCCTATATTTGCCACTAAGTTTGAAATGTTTCATAATTTTAAAAATGATAGCGTTAAAAGCAATAAGTGACAGAATCGTTATAGCACGGTCACAATTGAAGCCAATATCACACGCTATAAACAGATGGGCACTGTGAAAATAAATCAAAGAAAATAAAGCTCTGTTATTAAATCCCAGCCTGACGTTGCTGTGGCCAGGAGACCGACCCCAGCGCTGCCCTCCCTTTGTTGAAGTGGACATCACAAGGGGAGAGGAGCGGCTCAGACGCTTTAGTGTCCGACTGAGACGCCCTCTTTCAAAATCAGGGCTGAAAGAGCCTGGAGAGGGGCAAGGGGACGAGCGTTCTCCCTGTATGAGTCGAAGGAATCTAAAGCGAGGCCTGCCTACCCCGAAACCATCGACCGTGGCCCCCAGCAGCTGTGGCTCTCCACCCCGGGCATCTGCAGGACGATGCCTCCAGGCTCTGGCTGCTGTGGCTTCTAAGTATTTTGGGGAGTGGGGAGAGGTCCTGGTAGGGCTGGAGGTGGGGTGGGAGCAGGGAGAAGAATGAGGAGGGAAATTATTAGCAATGTTTGGAGAGCCTTGAGGAGGACCGGCCTTCCCTCCAGAGGTCACTCCCGCGCAGCCAGTGACTGCCTGGACACCATCAGGCCACGGCTTCCTAGTGGGCTTCGTGCTCTCCTGACGCTCAGCCCTGAGAGGGCCGCCTGTGCCATCCCTCCTGCCCTACAGTGAGCTGGAATCTGACTCCCTGGAGTGCGCCTTTCTGGGCTCTTGCGCCACACGGGGTATCACCGCGGCCTCCTCCTGGTGACTGAATTTCCACCCTTCAGGGCCAGCAGTTCTGCCCCTTAGTCTCCTATGGCCTCAAGTCCCGGCACCACCTGCCTCCCTCACCCTCACCGGCACACACACGGAAATGCGTGTTGTATTGTGCTGGGCGGGGCCCAGCGTCTCCCACCCCACAGCATCCCATCTACGCATGGGAAGTATGAGCTGACCACACATTCTCCTCACAAGGAAAGTTTGTGCATTTGAGCATTAGTGTGTGCACGTCTGTGCCCCTTGGAACAAGCAGGGCTGGCCAAATTATGGCCTCGGGCTTACTCTGTCATCACCCAGAATCCTGCCCAGGTGGGCCCCTCCCCCCGCACCCCGGCGGGTCCTCAAAGTCTTCCATGCCTCCTCCTTATCAAAGCTGTCCTGTGTCTCGTTCCTTCAGGGGGTGCCCAGACTGAACTCTCCACAGGGAGGACATGGATGTGGGCAGAGCACTGGCCCGTGCCCTGAAGCCAGGGCCTGGGTTCTTGTCTCGCCACAAGCCTGTGTGACCTGGGGAGTGGGGGGTGAGGCAGTGAGGGGGGGCTCTTCTTGAGCTATCTGGGGGGAAGGGCGAAGAGCACAGCACAGCAACAGGAAAAGGAGAGTGGCATCAGATGGAGAAGCCCTAAGAGGCAGGTAAGAGAAGGGACTAGGAGAGAAGGAAAGTAGAAACGGGGCCATGTTTGGGGAAGGTTCCAGAGGGAGTGGGAGGGGTGGAGCCTTGGGGAAGGAAGGACTCCAGCTCCTAAGAAGAGAGACAGTCAGAGAAGAAGGTGGCTAATCAAACAGACGATGCTGGAGTTTAGAAATTCATCAGCCGGGGCCTCAATTCCCGGCCGAGAAAGATGAGGGGCTCTGCTGAGCGTGGGGGCCTGACTGGCTGGTGGTGGTGGTGGTGAGAAGGATGGGGACACTCAGGGAGCCACTGAGCTAAGGACAGCAGGAGGCCCTGGCACCAGCCTAGACCTGGGTTCAAATCCCACCCTCTGTCTTCCCCAAGCTGACGACCCTAAGCAGGTTATTTAACCCCTTTCAGCATTAATTCTTGACTCTGTGGCATGGAGATAATAATAGGGAGTATTTTATAAAATAGCACTTAACATAGCACCTAGAACTAGTAAATGCTCCATGCATTGAAGGACTGTGAATAAATAGCAAATAACTATTGTACATTTAATATGTGCTCACCACTGTTCGAAGAGCTCTAAAGTCACTGATGCCTCTGAGCTGAACCACTACCCTATGAGACAGGCGCTTTTATGAGCCCCATTTTAAAGAAGAGGAAACCGAGGCACGGTTTGAACCCCCAAGCAGTTCTGTGAAAGTTCTGCACCACTGCACTTGCTCATCACATTACGGAGGCCAAAGGCTCAAGGACTTCTTAAACTTAGAGGAGAGGATGGTGGAGGTTACCGTGAAGTGGCAGCAGATCATTCCACTCAGCCCTGCTCCCTAGTTGTCCTGTCTTTGTCCTGCCAAGAGCCCAAAGGCCCCGCTCTTAGCTTCCAAGAGCACCCAGCTTTCGTGTTAGGGGCTAAAAGCAGAACAGGATGAGGCAGCTTTTGCAAGAGCCTCAGCAAGGTTTCCATGTGGCCCCTAGGGCATGGGCCGTTGCCTGCACCACCACGGCCAAGGGGCTTGGGGGACTCAGGTTCCTGGGCACGAGGACCAAGCAGGACCCTGTGCTACAGCTTCATAACGAGCGCCTTCAGGTGGGTGCGGTCCACGCCTCCATCCCCTCACCCACTCCCATACGGGTTCTGGGCGTTTTGTGGCTGCTCCTGGTCCCTCCAGGACTGTCCCCTAGACAATGAGCATGAAGCAGCTTTTCTGCCTTTCATGCCCTAGAGGGCACCCATTCACCCATCCCCAGGTGCTCAGCCAGCAGATGGCCGAATGTTCTAGGCTCAGCCTGGTCAGAGCAAACGGAGGATTTACCAGTGCTATGGAAAGAAAGTAGTTTGGCCAAACCAAATGTAAATTCCATGGCTAGGCTCAGCCTGGGACAATGGCTACGAGACATATGTCACTGATCCTGGAACTATTTCTCTTTTACAGGAATTATACATGCCACAAAAAAAATGCAGATTCCTGGCCGCTACTTCAAACCCACTATATCCAAATTTCTGGGGTAGGTCCAGGAATCTGCACTTTTAAGAAATCTTCTAGACTGGTGTGAACTGGGAAAGTAATGAAGAGGTAAGACGCCTCTAGGAAGAAGCAGTGACCTCTGAGGATGTGACAGCAACTGGTATCACAGAGTCCTGATATATGGCATCCTTCCCATAGTGTTAACCAAAGTCTTCCCCATGGATTAGCTTATTTAATGGGCATGGTTATCCCCATTTGACAAGCAGGGAAACTGAGGCTTAAAAGCCAAAGGCCACCTAATAGTTAAGTGGGAGAGTGAAGTCTTGAATCCAGTTTTTCTAACTCCAAAAAAGCCACACTCATAATTGTTATATAATCCCATATCTGCCATTTCATCCCTGTCTTGAAATTTGAAGTTGGATAAACCTAACATAAAATTCTGGAGAAGATCCCTGCCTCCCATAGCCAGAGGGAAACTAAACTTTTTGATACAAAAAAAAAAAAAAAATAAGTATCACGTATGTCATACGAGACACCATTGTAAGTGCTTGACATCTGTTAATTCATTTAATCCTCTCAATGATTCTATGAGGTAAGTACTGTTTTTATCATCATCTTGCCCATTTTACAGATAAGGAAACTAAGACAGAGAAGTTGGGTAACTTAGTCAAGATTTCTGAGATAGTAAGTGGTGGGGCCAGAAATGAAACTTAGGCAAAGTGGCTCCTAACATCGTGCTTCCTTTATCCACTATGCCAATCTGCCTCTCCAGGCTGCAGAAGAAGTTTAACAGGATAAGCTTCCCAGGAGTAGAAATTAGAGGGCCAGTGAAACAGGTGGGGAGAAAGGTAGCTGTAAAAATCACTTGGGTCCAAAGGCATTACTGGTGAAGCCATTGGGAAGTACTTCCTGAGGAAAAAGAAGAATGACACCGTGACCACTAGGGGATCATTTTAAGGGATTTCAAGATGGATTTTGTACTTATGGGAAGATGGAAGATTAGAGAGGCAAAGGGATCAACTCTCTCCCAAAAAACATAGCTAGAAGTCAGGTGGAAACTGTCTGGAGGGCTGCTGTGGGGCTCAGGACACCAGAAGATGGCAAGACACCACCCAAAAGAGAGAGGAGTGAAGGAAAGGAGTCTCAGCTGGTTGAGAAATCCCGTGAGTAGAGCTGCAAAAGCAGCACCAGGCGCCCATTCACCTGACAAGACCAGAAAAGTGCATGAAAAAGAAAAAAAGAAAGAAAGAAATAAGCCAGCACGTGTCTTTACTGCCACCCTCTCCAAGGCCCTTGGAAACTGACCTGCAGCCCATTACTTGGTCCTTAGTCCTGCTTTGAGCAGTTGAATAGGGGCAATCCTAAATATCTAGAGCAAGATGAACCAAAAATCAAAGAACAGTGATAACACACAGCTACTTAGCAGTAAATCCCTAGGCAAGAGAGAGAAACTGAACACCACAGGAAACTCAGCACCACAATCAGATGCCTAGACATCAGGAAAAAGTTATAAGCCATACAAAGAAAAGGAAGATATGACTCAGGCAAAGAAACAAAGCTCCAGATGAGACACAGGACTTAAAACAGCTAATAAATGAAGTTCATACAAATCTCCTAAATCAAATCATGGAGTTGAAGGACAACGTGGCTAAAGAAATAAAAGACATTAAGAAGACAATGAATGAGCACAAATAAAAATTTTAAAACTTGGATAGAAAAATAACAGAGCTTATGGGAATGAAAGACACAGTAAGTGAGATTAAAAATAAGATAGAGATACACAACTGTAGATTTGAAACCATGGAAGAAAAAATCAGCGATGTAGAGGAAAGAACAGAGGGATTGTGGGAAGATGACTTTGGATTAGCAGGCAGAGCTCAGTTCTATCACAGAAACAATGGAGAAAGTGCCAAAAGCTGTCCAAGGGACCTCCTTTGGGGGTCAGCAGACCAGGACTGTGCTATACAACTCCCAGGAGGGTGAGGGACAGAGAAATGAAGAACCTCAAACACAAACGTGAGTTACCAACCCCCCATGGTGGCCGAGAATGGCTCCCCTCCCCCAAGATATTATGCTAGGTTAAAACTCCTGGCTCACTGTGGCTGAGAGGGGAGCAGACTTCTTCCTCCCTATCAGCTGTTTCAAGGGAAAAGGGAGGGAGTCGGGGGGCTTTTCTTCAGTGAATTCGGCCAGCAGGGCCAGCTTTGAATCTCGGATCTGGAGATACAACACAGGAACACAGGAAAGCAGAAACTTGAAACACCTCCGTGGAAAGGTGCGCTGATTAGCGCCATCTGCTGCCTGGTCTGGAAATTGATGGACAGAAACTGTTTTCAGTTTTCTCTGTATCCTAACCCCAGGGAGAAAATCTGCAATCTATTAGTGAGTCCCAGATCTGATTTTGATAATAAGCAAGGCAATTTTAAAGATTTTTGAATAAGTTGAACCAAATATCAAAGAAGAGCTATTAAAAAAAATAGGCAAGAAAGAGAAATTGGCCATCAGAGTAAATTCACCAGCATATTCAGATGTCTAGACATCAGCAAAAAATTATAAGCCATAGTAGGAAACAGGAAGAGATGGCCCAGCCAAAGGAACAAACCAAATATCCTGAAAAGATACAGGATTTAAGATAATTAATCAGTGATAATCACACAAGTCTCTTAAATCAATTCCAAGAATTGAAAGGAAATATGACTAAAGAGATAAAAGCTATTAAGAAGACACTGGTTGAGCATAAAGAATAATTTGAAATCCTGCAAAGAAAATTAACAGGCCTTATAGGAATGACAGAAACAATGGATGAGATTAAAAATACATTAAAGGGAAGCAAATGTGGCTCAACCACATGGGGGGTCCGGGTTCGGGTCCCAGTGCCTACTAAAAGAAGATGAACAGATGCCACAATGGAGCTAGATGCCACTGCAACAGAGCTAAATGCTACCTCCCACCACAATGAGCTAGGCTCCACCCCCACCACAACAAGCAAAGGCCACAAGCCAGCAGATGCTGCAGCCCATAAGGAGCAGATGTGGCTCAGTCTGATGGACATTCACCTCTGATGTGGGAGGTCCTGGGTTAGGTTCCTGATGCCTCCTGGAGAAGGCAAGCAAACAATGAGCAGACAGATGAGTGAAGCAACTGGGGGAAGGGTAGGATAAATAAAGAAAAATAAAGTAAAATTTAAAAAAATTAAATCTTAAAAAAAAAAATATTAGAGGCACATAAGAGCAGATCTGAATTGCTCAAAGATAGAATTAGTGATTTGAAGACAACATCTGAACCAGAAAAGACAGAACAGAAAGAGAAGAGTATGGAAAAAAATGTAACTAAGTCTCAGGGAAATGAATGACAATGTGAAATGCACAAACATTTGCATTATTGGTGTCCCAGAAGGAGAAGAGAATGGAAAAGGGGCAGAAAGAATATTTGAGGAACTAATGACTGAAAACTTCCCAACCCTTATGAAAGACATAAATATCAATATCCAAGAAGGACAATGCACCCCAAACAGAATAAATCCAAATAGACCTACCCCGAGACACCTACTATTCAGAATGACAAATATCAGAGACAAAGAGAGGATTCTGAAAGCAGTAAGAGAAACGCAAAGCATTACATGCAAGGGAAACTCGGTAAGATTAAGTGCTGACCTCTCATCAGAAACCATGTAGATGAGATGAAAGAGGTATGATGTATTTAAGATACTGAAAGAGAAAAAATGCCAGCCAAGAATTCTATATCCAGCAAAACTGTCTTTCAAAAATGAGGATTAGTTCAAAGTCTTCACAGACAAACAAAAACTGATAGAATATGTTACCAAAAGATCAAAATTACAAGAGATACTAAAGGGAGTGCTGCAGTCTGAAAGGTAAAAACAAGGGCTAGAGATTTGGAGAAGAGTGTAGAAATGAAGATTATTAGGAAGGATAAATTAAAGGGTAAAAAGACAGACAATAGAACGATATGACAACAGAAAGCTAAAGGACAAAATGGATGAAGTAAGTAATGCCTTTACAGTAATAACAATGAATGTTAATGACTTGAACTCCCCAATCAAAAGACATAGATTATATAATGGATAAAAAAATATAAGCTGTCTATATGTTGTCTACAAGAGACCCACTGCAGACGTAAGGACACAACTAGGTTAAAAGTAGAGAAAAGAACAACTGAAATTGAAGAGAAAGGAGAACAGAGAGAGAAAAGAATGGAAAAAATTGAGCAGGGGCTAAGGGAGTTGAACAATAACACAAACGCAACAACATATGTGTTATGGGAGTTTTGGATGGAGACAAGATGGGAAAAGGGGCAGAAAGAGCATGTGAGGAAATAATGGCCAAAAATTTCCCAGCTCCCATGAAAGACCTGAATATACATGCCCAGGAAGCTAAAAGTATTCTAATTAGAATAAATCTGAATAACCTACCCCAAGACACATAAAATTCAGAATGCCAAGTGCCAAAGATAAAGAGAAAATTCTGAAAGCAGCAAGGGAAAATCAAAACATCACTTACAAGGGATGTCCCATAAGACTTAGTGCAGATTTCTCTTCAGACACCATGGAGGCAAGAAGGCAGAGGTATGATATAATTACAGTACTAAAAGAAAAAACTTCCAGCCAAGAATTCTTTACCTGACAAGACTGTCTTTCAAATATGATGGTAAGCTTAAAATAGTCACAGATAAACAGAAACTAAGAGAGTTCGTAAGCAAGAATCTGGTTCTGCAAGAAACACTAAAGGGAGTTCATCAGCCAGAAAAGAAAAGACAAGAGAGAGAGCCTTGGAGGAGAGAGTCTGAAGTGAAGAATATCAGAAAGGATAACCAAAAAGGTAAAAATATGGACAAAAATAAGATATGACATATGAAAGCCAAAGGATAAAATGGCTGAAGTAAGTAATGACTTTACAGTAATGACATTGAATGTTAATGATTAAACTCCCCAGTCAAAAGACATAGGCTGAGAGAATGGATAAGAAAACATGAGCCATCCATGTGCTGTCTGCAGGAGACTCACCTTAGATCCAAGATGCAAACAGACTGAAAGGGAAAGGTTGGAAAAAGATATTTCACACAAATAGTAACCAAAAGAGAGTAGGAGTAACTACACTGGTGTCAGACAACACAGTCTTTAAGTGGAAGAAAGTGACAAGAGATGCAGAAGGCCATTAAATATTAATAAAAGGGACAACCCTTTTATTGTCATAAATATCTATGCACCTAACCAGGGTGCCCCAAAATACATGAGGCAAACTCTGGCAAAACTGAAAGAAGAAATAGACTTCTCTACAATAATATTTGGAGACTTCAACATGCCACTCACATCATTAGGTAGAAAAACTAGACAGAAGAACAACAAGGAAACAGAGAACTTGAACAATATGATAAACAAGCTGGACCTGACAGATATGTACAAGACACTGTACCTCAGATCAGCGGTTTATACATTCTTCTCAAGAATGTTTGTGGATCTTTCTCTAGGATAGACCACATGTTGGGCCACACTCAGCTCTCAATAAATTCAACAATAGAAATTATACAAAGCACCTTCTTTGATCATAATAGAATGAAGCTGGAAATCAATAATAGGAGGGAAAGGGGAAATTTTGCAAATATATGGAAGCTAAACAACATCCTCCTAAATAATCAGTGGGTCAAAGAAGAAACTGCAAGTGAAATTAGTAGATATCTCAAGGCAAATGATAATGAGAACACAACATATCAAAACTTATGGGATACAGCAAAGGCAGTGCTGAGAGGGAAATTTATAGCCCTGAATGCCTATATTAAAAAAGAAGAAAGAGCTAAATTTAAAGAACTAACTGAACAACTGGAGAAACTAGTAAAAGAACAGCAAACCAATCCAAAACCAAGCAGAAAGAAAGAAATAACAAAGATTAGACCAGACAAAAATGAAATTGAGAAAAAAAAACAATAGAGAAAATAAACAAAACAAATCCTGGTTCTTTGAGAAAATCAATAAAATCGACCAACCCTTAGCAAGAGTAACAAAGAATAAAAGAGAAAAGGTGAAAATAAAATCAGAAATGAAAGGGGGGATATTATAACTCAACATACAGAAATAAAAAGGATCATAAGAGGATATTATGAGAAACTGTATGCCAACAAATTAGACAACCTAGATTAAGTAGAAAAATTCCTAGAAATGCACAACCTACATTGATTCTACAGAAATACTGGAAGTCAACAAACCAATCATAAGCAAAGAGATTGAATCAGTCATCAAAAATCTTCCACTAAAGAAAAGTCTAAGGCCAGATGGTTTCACAGGTGAATTCTACCAAATATTTCGAGAAGGAAAAATACTGATCCTATTTAAACTCTTCTAGCAAATTGAAAAAGGAGGGAAAATTACACAACCCATGTTATGAAGCCATCATCACACTAAAACCAAAGCAAGATAAAGATAATACAAGAAAAGAAAATTATAAACAAATCTGTTTAATGAACATAGATGCAAAAATTCTCAAAAAATACTTGCAAATAGAATCCAACAGCATATAAAAACAATTATACATTATGATCAAGTGGGTTTTATTTCTGGTATGCAAGGGCAGTTCAACATAAGAAAATCAATTAACATTATACACCACGTTAACAAATCGAAGGGAAAAAACACATGATCATCTCAATTGATGCAGAAAAGAATTTGACAAAATCCAGCATTCTTTCTTGATAAAAAAAAAAATGCTTCAAAATATAGGTATATACCGATTGTACACCCTGGAGGAATTGTATGCTTTATTAATATGTATCTGTAAAATTGATTAAAAAATATATAGGTATAGAAGGAAAGTTCTTCAACATGATAAAAGGCATATATGAAAATCCCACAGCCAAGATCACACTCAATTAAGAGAGGTTGAAAGTTTTCCCTCTAAGATCAGGAACCAGACAAGAATGCCCACTGTCACCACTGTTATTCAACATTGTGCTAGAAGTTCTGGCTAGAGATATTAGGCAAGAAAAAGAGAAAAAAAAAGGCATCCAAATTGGAAAAGAGGTAGAAAAAAATCTCACTATTCACAGATGACATGATTCTATGTTTAGAAAATCCTAAAATATCTGCAAGAAAGCTACTTGAGCTAATAAATGAGTTCAGCACAGTGGCAGGATACAAGATCAACAAGCAAAAATCAGTAGTGTCTCTATACACTAGTAATGAGCAAGCTAAGGAGGAAATCAAGAAAAAAATCCATTTATAATAGCAACAAAAAGACTCAAATATCTAGGAATTAATTCAACCAGGAATGTTAAGGATCTGTATTCAGAAAACTACAAAACACTGCTAAAAGAAATCAAAGAAGACCTGAACAAATGGAAGGACAGTCCATGTTCGTGGATTGGAAGAATAAACATCGTGAAGATGTTAATTCTACCCAAACTGATTTATAGATTCAATGCAATACCAATACAATTCCAACAGCCTACTTTACAGAAATAGAAAAGCCAATTACCAAATGTATTTGGAAGGCAAAGTGATCCCAAAATAGCCAAAAGCATCCTAAAAAGGAAGAGTGAAGTCAGAGGACTCATGCTCCCTGATCTTGAAGTGTATTATAAAGCTACAGTGGTCAAAACAGCATGATATTGGCATAAGGATAGACACATTGATAAATGGAATAGAACTGAGAGTTCAGAAATAGATCCTCACCTCTATGGTCAACTGATTTTTGATAAGGCTACCAAGTCCTCTTTTCTGGGACAGAACAGTCTCTTCAACCAATGGTGCTGGGAGAACTGGATATCCGCAACCAAAAGAATGAAAGAGGACCCCTATCTCACTCCCTATACAAGAATCAACTCAAGTGGATCAAAGACCTAAATATAAAAGCCAGGACCATAAAACTGCTAGAAGATAATGTAGGGAAACATCTTTAACACCTTGTTGTAGGTGAGGGTCTCTTAAATCTTACACTCAAAGCACAAACAACAAAAGAAAAAAATAGATAAATGGGTCCTCCTCAAAATTAAACACTTCTGCACCTCAAAAGATTGTGAAGAGGGTAAAAAGGCAGCCTACTCAATAGAAGAAAATATTTGGAAATCATACATCTGGCAATAATCTAATATCTGTGATATATAAAGAGATCCTACAACTCAAGAATAAAAAGACAAACGACCTGATTAAAAAATGGGCAAAAGACCTGACTAGACATTTTTCTAAAGAAGAAATACAAATGGTGAAAAACACATGAAAAAAAAAGGTCAGCATCACTGGCTTTTAGGGAAATGCAATTCAAAACTACAATGAGATATCAGCCTCTGTGGAATTCTGTTTGGCAGTTCCTAAGGAAGTTAGATATAGATTTACCATGTGACCCAGCAAAATTGCTACTAGGTATACACCCAGAAGAACTGAGCACGATGACATGAACAGCCATCTGCACACCGATGTTCATAGCGACATTACGCACAATTGCCAAAAGATGGAATCACCCAGGTGTCCATCAACTGACAAATAGATAAACTGTGGTATATACACACGATGGAATATTATTCAGCTGTAAGAAGAAATGAAGTCGTGAAACACATGACAACATGGATGAACCTGGAGGACATTATGTTGAATGAAGCAAGCCAGGCACAAAAGACAAATATTGTATGACTTCACTATTATGAACTAAATAATGAGCAAACTTATGGAGTTAATAGCTAGAATATGTCACCAGAGGAAAAAATGTTGTTAGAGAATGGAGATCTGAGGTGTAATCTGTGCAGAACTGGTAGAGTTGTTTGTAAAAGTTTGGAAATGAATAGAAATGGTGAAAGCACATCACAGGATTTGTAATTATTAGTGTTAAAATATGGTATGATAGTGATTTGTTTTTTGTTTTTTTTTAGAGTGATGAAAATGATTTAATATTAATTGAAGTGGTGAATGCACAACTTGGTGATTATACCCAATGCCATTGATTGTACACTTGAGATAAATAGTATGGTTTATGAACAAAAAAATAATATGTTGGGTTGGGGGAAAATACACCAAATATAAGATACAGACTATAGTTAGTAGTAATACTTGATGATGCTTTTCATAATTTGTTACAAATGGTTCACAACCACGCAAGGTGTTTGGGGTGGGGTAATGTGTGGGAGCCCTGTATGATGTTATGCTTGTTTGTTTTGTGAGCCCCAGTCACAGAGCAATATGTACCATGTGATTCCTTTTATATAAAGTCCAAAGAAGGGCAAACCCAAACAATCTATTGTTTAGGAATATATTCATAAATTGTAAAATGGTAAGAAAAACAAAGGAATGATCATCACGAAATTCAGGCTAGTGGTTGCGTAAGGGTGGAAGAGAGAGGTACACACAGGGGCTTCTGGGTATTGAAAATGTTTGATTTGTTAACCTGGGGCATGGGTTCTTGCAGGTTCATATGATTAATATTATTTGAACTGTGCACACACGTTTTATATACTTCCTATTACATATGATACATTTCACACTAAATTTTTTAAGTGCTGTGTGTACATGCATATGTCTGATCATCGAGTCCAGGTTTCACCAGATTGTCTAAGGACTCTCTGACCTCCCAATGGAATACCACTGGGCATGAAGGTTAATAAGGTCCCATCCTGCCCTGACAGTCCCTGGATATGCCAGGCTGATTATGGCTCATCCCTGTCCTGGAGCCATAATCAGCCTGGCATATCCAGGTGTGAGAACTCCTTGCACCTAGAAATCACCTGGAAGCCAAAGGAGGCATCTCGGGGCTCGAGCAGTGGAGGGAGAAGATCCTCCTTTCCTCCTAGGAGACTGGAAAACATCTTTGCCCTGGACCCTTTACATCCTTGCTGCTTCCCTGGCTCCTCTCCTAAAGTGCATGTCTTTCTTTTTTTCTTTCTATGGTCCATTCATTGCTGACAGGTCTGGCTACTACCACAGAGCTCAAAAGCCACAGAACATTAGTTGGGACCCAGGGCGCTGACTCCCAGCCCAGTGCTCATTTGGGCACACCACTTGCCAGCCACTCCTGTCTCTTCTTCCCCAGTGCCTCTGTCCTTGTGCAATCTGACTGCCCATGAGCACTGCAGGGCTTGGCTGGATTTGTGTTGGGAAGTCCGGAAAAGGATGCATTCAAGCATTCTTCCATGTTGGTTGAGGAAGGACTATGAGTATTATTCTGAGTGAGATGGGAGCCATTGGAAAGAGAGGGATGGAGTCTGAACCTGTTTCCAAAGGTCTTCTTAGCTGCTGTGTGGAGGTTAAACTTCAGGAGAAAAGAGGTGAAATTGGGAGGCCATTTGGAAGGCTACCACAGTAATCCAGTGGGAGACAGCCCAGCTTGGAATAGGGCAGTTGCCGTGGAGGTGGAGAAAAGTGACATGATTTGGAGCCAACAGAATTATTAGTAGGATTGGATGTTGGGGTGAGAGAAATAAGAGTCAAGGATGGCGCTAAGCTTTTTGGCCTGAGGAATGAAAAGAAGATACCATCCCCTGAAATGGGCGAGACCATGGAGGCGTGGGTTCATGTGCGTGTCAAGAAGGGCCGGTCAAGAATTCTATTCTTTTTATTGCCTTTTATTAGCCACGTGGAGATGTCTAGTCTGCAATTGAATAAAGGTATCTGGAGTTCAGGGGAAAGGCCCCAGCACGGGATGTAAATGTGAAGGTCAGTGATGGATAGATGCTATTTAATATCGGTGCCTGGGTGTGGCCACCTGGGGTAAGAGTTCAGAGAAGGGTTTAAGGATCGAGCTACATCTGGGTAGGTTGGAAGCCTCAAGGATCCCTCCCAGGAGCTTTCCTAGGAAGTGTCCGGAGGGAGAATGACTTCAGCTCATGGGTATCTTTTACTGAGGGGACTTTTGTGCTCTGTGGAAGTGCAACTTGTCCCAGTGACCCTAGGGCAGATCAGCTGGTGTGTGTATGTGTGTTTATGTGTGTACAATGCCCCTCATCAAAAAGAAAGGAAGAAAGAAAAGGAAAAAGAAAAAAAAAAAAAAGGAAGAAAACAAATATACAGGCAAATCTCTCTCTCCTCTCTGGCCTTAGTTTCCCCATGAGCCATAGAGATACTGGCTCTGATAATGTCTTCGGGACACTTCCAGAACCCAGTCCCTTGATTTCCAAATGTATGCCAGCCCAGTCTTTGTGTGTCAGGGTCTTGGAGACTGCAGGGTCTTGGTGTCTGCAGCCATGGCCATGTGCCCCATGGCCTGTGCCTCTGAGTGCCATGGTAAGTGGAAGTGATGCCTCCCCAGATACCACATTAGCTCTGATAATGCACCAGCCGCCTGCCCACCCACTCGCCCTCAGGCCACCCGGAGGGGCAGGATGCAGGACACAGAGAGAAGCCACATGGCCCCATGGCTCTTGGGACTGTGGGCAAGGAGTCTGGGTCAGAGCTGGAGAGAGATGCTTTCCCCTTCAGGCCAGCCCCAGCCTGGTGTCCTCACTGTCATCCTCTAGACGTCTGTGAAACCACAAGGTGGAACTCTCATCAGAGTGCTGATTGGCCCTCTGCTGGTGGGCATGTATGTGGGGGAACCGCCTTTCTCCACCCCAACAGCACCCCACCCATACTCTCATCACTGACTGCTCCTGCCAGCACAGACCTGACCCTGCAGCTTCCTGCCAGTATCTTCTCTGGCAGCAGGAGCATCCTAGGCCCATACAACCAGGCAAGCTGGAGAGGCTGGGTAGTTAGCATCCTGGAAACAATCTTAATGGCTAAATATTCCCGTTTCCTTGCCCTTCAAGTGGGACAACTCTGAGGCATGTTCCCTGTGGTCTCCTAGAGGACGCCAGCAGAACGGAGCACCAGTTGCCCACGGAAGCTGAGCATCTGCTCCCTAACATGCTCTCTATTGGTTTTCTTCCCTTCCTGCCTCACTCCTCCATTGCTGTACATGTACTTCCAGGGATCTCCTAAAAAGCTATTTGCATTCAAATCTGAGTTTCAGTTTCTGCTTATGAGGGAATCCAACAAGACACCATATCTAACCAAATCACAAGGTTTCTTTTAGTACTGTTCTGCATGCATTTCTGGAGCATCAGCTATGTACATCAGGCACTGTCCTTGCCCCTAGTGGAGAAGTCACACAGATAAGTACACTGGACAAATATACAAAGAAAAGGAGCAGTATAAAGGAGGAGCTGGAGTTGGTTGTGGGAGGTGATTATCAGGGAAGGCTTCACCATAGAGGTGGCACCTGGGATTTGAAGGATGAATAGGAGTTCACCAGGAAGATAAGGGAAAGATAGAAAAAGCATATTTAAAAATCCAGAGATTTAAAAAAATAAAGTATAAGATATCCAGGGAACCACTAGTATGAGTATCTCCCCTGTTGTTCACGAATAAAACATATTTTGGAGCTAGAGAAAGGTTTGAAGGGAGAATGAGGAGAGAATTAGAATTAGAAGGAGATGTGGTTAAATAGATAGGTAGAATCTTGTCCGTACTGCTTAAGGTGTTTAGATATTATCTCAGAAAGATTAGAGGATTTTTAAGAAACTGTGGGTTATCTTTTTCTAATTGCATAAGTGTCAAATACTCATTGTAGAAAAGTTGGCAGATACAGGAAGGTATAAAGAAATAAAGTATACAGAAAATCACCTCAAACCCAGGGTTTTTAAACCGTGCTGATGCTTTGTTGCCTCTCAGAGGACTCTTACGCACAGGCGTGAGGTGGTCAGACTTGGGTTTAGGGAAGAGCTCTGGCTGCCGGTGAAGGTCACATAGCTGGAAAGATCCTGGACATGGGTGACCAGCAAGGAGGCTGATACAGTGGAAAGAAAAGGACCCTCAGTGGGAATACCGTGGGCATGGGAAGGGTGGAGTTTTGGAGAGTGTTTGGGAGGTAGGATTCTCAGGTCTTAACCTGCTGGATGCCACTGGATGGGGCGTGGGGTAAAGGAAAGGAAGGGAGCATGGCTGGTTGAGAGAGTCTGCCTCTAACCATAAAGCGGTGGAGGGAGTAGGGGCTAGGAGCCAGGAAACCTGGATTTTCATTCAACTCTGTCACTTCCAACGTATGGGACCTCAGATGACCCTTGAACCTGCAGTTTCCCAACCTGAAAATGAAAAGATGATGCTGTTCCTGCTTGCCTCACAGGCTTGTCATAATGACCTGAAGGCAGAGGAGAGTACCACCCTTGACGATTGGGAACCTGTTCCAGGTTCTCCTCTTGAAACCTCTGGTCAATCCTTGTCTGACCTTCTACCTGCTTTCCTCAGGCCCCAGAAGGCCAGGACAGACAACTACTCCCCTAGGTTTCCCTTCGTTTCCTTTCTGCAGCCTTCACAGAAGACATTTGTGATGCTGGGCCTCTGATGAAATGCTCCAAGCATCTAATGGTCCAACTTTAATTCACTTAGCATACTAATAAATACCTTAGTATGCGCCAGGTGCTAGAAATACAGCAGGGTATGGCACAGACGAGGTCCTGCCCTTATGGGACTCAGAGTCCACCCAAGGTGAGACATCGAATAAACAAACAAGTCAATAAGATGAATTCGGGTAGTGATGCAATGAAGGGAGGAAAATAGGGATGTGATACATAACGGGGCTGTACTTTATATTTGGATGTTCAGAAAGGGAGTCTGTGAGGAGAAAACCTCTGAACTGAGACCTGAACAACTCAGTCAGGAGGAATGCAAGTGCAATGGTCCTGAGGTGACTTTAAACTTGGGATATTTATAGAACAGAAGGGTCAGTGCTGCTTACCCCAATTCCTACCCATCCCACTTGTGTTGTCACCTCTATGAAGCCTTCCTGGATTGCCACTCTACCCCTCATGTGCTGACTCAGCTTCATTCAACTCCCACAACCCAGTGGTCACTACCAGACCTGGGTTGTGATGGTTATACACCAGACTGGGAGCTACTTTGAAAGCAGGAACTATCTCCATAGCTTCAGTAGCCAGCACCTTTCAGGCATCTGTTTGGCGAATGAATATACCAATCAAAAGGTAAATGAATGAGTGAAGGAATGAATGCCAGTTTCAAACAGCCCACTCAGTTACTGGCTTAAATGTCATCCTCTCAAATTTCCTGATCACTCTTCAAATTTCAACCCCACACTCCTGACCACAGCACCCGCCACCCATCACCATGATCTACTTTCCCCATAGCACGTACCACCTTCTCACATAACACACGATGCATTTACTTTTCTACCCTATCTCCCCCTGACAGAATGTAAACTCCATGAGGGCAGGGGTCTTTGAGTATTCTGCCCATTAATGTATCCCAAGAACCTGAAACACTGCCTGGCACATAGCAGGCACAAGTATGAATGAATGAGCGAAGGAGTAAGTAAATGCATGAATAAATGAAAGGATAGCAGTTCTTGGCATCACAGAATAGGAATCACAACCTCAAAGGCCCTGCTAGCAGCCCATAACAGAGATGTAGGAGAACTTGGGTTGTGACTTTTTAACACTTCTGAGCCAGCCAAACAAAATCAGTCCAATGCCGGCTATCCACCAGGTTGGAGCCCTAGGCGCTGGGCAGAACATTCCCATTTTGCAGATGGAGAATCAACGACAAGATAGATTAAATAGCCTGCTGCGGATGACAGAGCTGGTGCTGCACCAGGCCACCGCTCCTCCCAGTCCCTCGCCCTCCCAGTTCCTGTGGTCGGAGTTAAAAAGCCTGGTGTCCCTGGGAGCAGGGTCCAGTGCCTTGGAGCATAGTGGAAACATCGCGCGTGCCCGGGGTCTGCGAGTGGCCGGGAGCCCAGCACCCGCCGCACCTCGAAGCCTGCGCCACGCCCCCACCCCTGCCCATCCCCGGCCGCGCTGTCAGTCCCCATTAGCGCTAACAGGCTCCAGACGGAGCGGGCCCGGCGCTGGGTTAATGCAATCCACGCGTTACCTGGGGCGCAGGCTACATTACCAGCCTGGTCCCCGCCCGGCGCGGCCAGAGCCAGGCAGCCCTCGCCCCCGCCGGCCGCCCCGCGCCTTCGGCGCTCCAAGGGCCGCGCCCGAGCGCCACGCGGCGGAGCCCAGCCCCAGCGCCTGGCGAGACGGGGCCGGTACTGGGCACGCAGGGCGCCCTGCACCTGTGAGCCCCTCACTGCCGGACACGTGAGTGCGCCCTGCGCGCGGGACCGGGCTAGGTGTGCTCAGGGAGGCCAAGGCCGAGACGCGCCTGGCTGGAGTGCCAGCGGGCTTGAAGTGTAGAGGTGTGTAAGTGCCAGGGGAAGATCCTTGAGCTGTTGGAGGCGCGCAGACACGAGCTGGGGGAGGCAGCGAGTGGAACCCGGCGCTGGTCACGGCCACGGGAAACCTTAGCTTCTGCGTGTCGAAACTCCTCAGTTTCGGGGCGGGAGAGAGCCGGTGAATGAGAGAGAGCTGCAGGGTCTTAGCTGGACCCAGAGGGCAGGCAAGGGCGATCTCCAACTCTGGGTTCCGTTCCAGTCCGGCGCGCCACACCTCTGTTTCCAAAATTTTCCAACAGACGCGCGCCCTTTCCAGGGAACCCTGCGTCCGCTCAGCGCGTGCTGATCTTACTGATCCCGGGAAGTCTAGATAGGAACAGGCAGGGTGGAACGGCCCGGTGACCACCCCCCCACCCCCCCCAATTTGTGTTTTATTCAAGCAGAGTATCGGCCTTCCCCCAGTCCCACACAAGTCTTTCTCGCCAGCCGCACCCATGCTTCTGGCGCGGATGAACCCGCAGGTGCAGCCCGAGAACGCTGGAGCGGGTCCGGGAACTGGGCAGCACCCGCCCGCGCGCAAAGCCGCGGATCTGGTAGTTGTGAAGGAGCGCAACGGAGTCCAGTGCGTCCTGGCGCCCGGCGGCGGCGACGCGCAGCCCCGGGAGACCTGGGGCAAGAAGATCGACTTCTTGCTGTCGGTGGTCGGCTTCGCGGTGGACCTGGCCAACGTATGGCGCTTTCCCTACCTCTGCTACAAGAACGGCGGCGGTGAGCGCGCGGACGGGCTGGGGGTTTGCACTCGGGAGGCTCCCGGATCGCCAGGAGAGGCGCTGGGACGCATACGGGAGGGGAGCGAGGAGGCGCACGGGCAAGTCTGGGGCACAAAGGGGACTGGACAGGACTCACAGAAAAAGAACTGTTGGTGTTTCCCGTGGAAGAGCAGAGATCGGGGCAGTGTCTTAGACAACGATAGTGTATGAGTAGAAGGGCAGAATCTGGGGCGCCAGGTCAGGTGAGGAACACTGAAGTTTTGATGGTATATAGGAAGGGAGGTGGAGATTTGGAGAGCTCTTGAAGGGGTGACAGGGTACCCTGAATGTGACAACCAGACACACAGTGATCCTGAATCCAGCACTCTGAGCCTTGGGGCAGGGACCCTCCGGGGCCAAGAATGGATAGAGGATTTGCGTTCCCTGAAGGTACCTGGGGAGGTCCCAGCATTGTGGGGACAGAGGCTCCGGAACAGAGACACAGAAAGAGAACTCCATTCTTAGGCTGGTGCTAGTTTTGCTCCAGGGGCCAGAGGTCACAGCTTCTGTGTGGATGGGTCTGTAGGTCCCGAGAGCTGCCCTGTCCTTCACGTGGGAGGCCTGAGTGATTGGGTGTTGCCACCACCTCCTGGGGCCCTAGCCCCATTGCAGGGTGGAGTGGGAGAGGGGCCTGGAGGAGACTCCAGCCGGGCAGCCAGCCTTCTTCCTTCTCCCTGAGAGGCTGCCATGGCCCCAGATTTGCCCTGGGATGAAAGCCCATTCAGGGGGAGGGTAAGGTAGAGTCCTGGGGGTCAGGATGTAGGCTCCTCAGGCCCTAGGTGCTTCCTGGGGGCCTTTGTTCCTGGAGATGCCCAAACCAGCCTTATCCTGCCATCTTTGCTGGGATGAGCTGAGGTGTCCTGCAGAGAGCCCAGGAAAATACCCTTCTGGAGGAAGAAGTTGGAGAAGGGGCGCCCAACTCTGGAAACCTCTCTCCATCTACTGGACCATCCTGCCTGGCAGTGGATCTGGCTCAGGACTCCAGGGAGGAGTGGTGAGAGTTTGGAGCTGGGTTAATCTGGGTTAACTTTGCCCCAGAGGGTCCAGGACTCAGCTGTTTTGGTTGGATATGTCTTCTGGACACTTGCTTTGGGACAGGCAATGCCTGGTGTTTCCAATGGTGGGGGGGTCACCATAGGGAGCAGGTGGCTCTGAGCTTTCTCACTTGAAAAAAGCTAATCCTTTGGGGAATCTAAGAGAGCTGACAGATGAGGGTCTGTGTCCATGATCTCTGGCACCTCGCGAGACAAGTCTGTCACTATCACATATATTGAGTTAAGGTAGCTGGGACAGGAAACCTGAGCTTCAGGAGCTTCTGGGGTCTGCTCTCTAGGGACACCCAATAACCCATAGGCTCAGTGCTTGTGTCTGGCCCAAGGATGGGCTTGGGTAGAGAGAGAGGTGAGAAGAGGGAAGCAGCTCATCCAGAGGGGACTCTGTTCCATGTTTGGCTGCTGCAGCTTCTCAAGAGTTTCTGGATAGGTTTAATCATCTTGGTCCTTTAACTCATGGAGGGAGGCAATGCAGATTCTATACATTTTTAGCAGGCAGGGAGATGGTGAATGGCAGACAGACTGACAGACCATAGCCACCCTGTCATTTATCAGCAACACTTGTCTGGCTCCTCTCTGCATGGGGCACAGTGATAGGCTCTCAGGGGTCACCTTCAGGTACAAACCCCACTCTGCCTGCCAGAAGCTTTTACCACCTACAGGTCTTAATCGCCATGCTGCTGCAAGTCATGTCCATTGTTATAAAGTGTTTGTTGAAACTTAGAGCTCCTCAGATGGCCAGTTTGACACATCAACTAGGGCTTTCGCTGGCACTGTGGTCATAGCCACCAATACAGATAGAGTGCCTGCTGTATACGGGTGATATGCCAGGTGCCTGACATAGGAAACTGGTCACGGGTTCCAATTTTGAGGTGAAGTTGGCTGGAACTCCTCTCCTGGGCTTGCTAGCCCTGCACACAGGCCACCCTGAGGGCAGAGACTGTAGCTTTTTCATCCTTTCATCTCCAATGTCCAAGACAAGGCCCTAGGAATGTGGTAGAAAGCGCCCAATAAATTTCTTTTGATTGAATAAATGGATGAAATGGTCCAACCCTCAAAGACCTTATGCCATATCCAGAAACAACCTCATAAACACTCAGCGCTAACTAATAAACCGAAGCAGCACTCGCTGGTGAGGGGATGGCAGGCTAGAGGTTAGGGGCCTCAACTGTGGAGTTGGATGGTCTTGGGTTCCAATTTCGAGCTGTGTGACTCTGAGCCTCAGTTTTCCAATCTGGCAAATGGAAAATGATGCCCAACTCAGAGGCTTGTTGTGAGGTCTAACTCTGACGGTGCCCCTGGAGAGCCTGGCATGGAGTATGGGCTGAGGAAGCGTAGCTGCTGCTCTCTGTTAACATGGTTAGGATGATGTGTGATGTGTGGGAAAGGGCACTGAGGAGGGGCCAGCTTGAAAAGACTTCCTGGAGGAGGTGGGATGTAGTTGTAGCTTAACTCCTGGGGATGGCAAGGGCATGGACAAGCCGGGGGAAGGGAGGAGGGTGTTCTATCATGCGCCTGGGCAGGAGTGCACTTGGGAGCATCTCAGAAAAGAGGAGCGTAGGCTGGCTGGAGGGCAGGCGGGAGAGGTAAGGTGAAGAGGCCTTGACTGCTAGGCTAGAACGTTGTACCAGTGAATTTCCGTTTTGGCAAGGATGTCCACGACTGGCACAGGGGAGAGTGCGGCCCTATCCCAGAATGCGACCTCCCTGTCACTCCTCCAGGGGATGCTCTGCTGGGCCCCTCTGAGCTTCATCTCTCATGGGGCCTCCTGGCTGCTCTCTGTCCATCAGCTCTCCTCCAGCCATACTGAAATGAGTCCCAGTGATGAGCAAGTGGGCAGGTGGGGATCCTGCATTTGTGGAAGCAGCCAAAAGACCTGAGTTCAAATCCCAGCCCTGTCACTGACTGCGTGACCTTGGGCCCAGCGCAGCCTCTGAGTCTCAAGCTTGCCGCCACAGCTAGAGGTGAGCTTGGATGGCCCCGAGATCATGCCAGCCCAGTGCCTGGCTCAGTGCCACACCCAAGCCCAGACTCACTGCTCTGTTTTCTAACACACCTTGCTCTGTGCTCTCCCGGTGCCAGCATAACACAGTAACCTCTCCAAGTCTGGCTGTTCCCACTGGCCCAGACTGCAGGAAGTTTTGAGATGATAAAGGTGCCAATAGTTTAGGCCCCCAGCTAATATTTTCTAAATGAATTGCTGGGGATGACCGGCCTGCCTGAACATCTTCTTAAAGGCCAGCTGCCCTGGTGCACTGGCTGCAGGAGGTTATGGGAGACTTTGGGCGGAGAAAGCCACTCTCTTCCAGTTCTTTGCTAAGGGCTTTCTCAAACCTCAAACAACTTGCCTCTATGGGGAGCCAGTCCCAGGCAATGAGGCTGTTTCCAAGGTTCTAGATTTTTCCTTGGCACATGTGGTCTTGGGTCTGGCTCATGCTGGTCCCTGGTGAGGAGTGGGCAGATTGACTGGGTCCCCACATCAGCCTCCTTGCCAGGGAAGAGGCCGATGTGGATTATTCTTTGTAAATGGTTGCTTCTGCTTGAGATGTATCCTGCCGGCAGCTTGTGTGTGGTGGAGAGACTTTTAGGTTCAGACAGACCCATGTTTGACTCTGTGCCTGACATTTCCCTGGTAATGTGGCCTTGGACTGTCACCCTCTCTGAGCTTCCATTTCCTCATGCAGAAAATGAATAGCAGCTCCTTCCTGGCAGGGTGATGTGACGTCAGAGATAATATATGTAAAGCACTTGAAACAGTGTCTGGCACAGAGAAGGGCATCAGAAAATGTGGTCGTGACTATGACTGTTACGGTTCAATGATATGAACTGCAGGGTAGACCAGGTGAGGGACAGGGGTTCTGGCTTGGGAAGGAGCAGAATTGATTCTAAGAGGAAATCAATGAAGGGAAATAAGGCCAGAAATTTCAGGCCTGGGCTGTAGCATGTTGGAAAAAGCTCTGTTTCAGGAATCAAGAGCTCAACTTTGCTCCACATTCTGACAACCTGACCTTGTCTCACTGTGGCATCCTCACTTAGAAAATGGAGATTAGCACTCCTGCAAGGGGTCCCATGAGATCCTACGAGATACTGGGCCCTGGCTCCCAAATGGGCTTCCTCTCCTTCCCTAGGTGGGCTCAGGATCTCAGGTCAAAATAGCTGTGGTTCTTGAGGCCAGGTATGAGGTGGTGGCTGGTACAGAGGGCAGGAGTCCCAAACTCAATGTCCTCATGACCGGCCTGGCTGCAGGGAGCCTTCTGCACCCGGAACTTGCCAAGCCCGACACTGATCATCCAGCTCGTGATGTACATGAAGCAGCCAGCTGGCCTGGCGGTCCTGCTGACAAGTTTGCACACCGCTTTGCTGGAATGAGGCCACTCAGAAGGGGCCAGAGCTGAGATATCCCCCTCGCCCCATCATTTGGTCTATTGTGCTGAGTTGGCCCAAAAGATCTAGAGGAGCTGTTCCCAACAAGCTGGGATTTAATCAGGATAAATGTTACATCCTGCCCTGAGGTCCCAAATCCCACTGCTTAGGCAAGGATTAGGCCACAGGACAAGTGGAGAAGGGCCCTAGGGTTTCATCAGCTGTATCTGCCATGTGAGTCACCGTTTATTTAACCAAAACCATTTCCTAAATGTCTATCATATGCCAGGACTATAAAGATGAGCAGAAGGTAATCCCTGCCTGTAGGGAGTTCACAGTCTATTGTAATATCCTAAAAGTCAATGTCATTTTAGATATTATCAGAGGTATTTTATCCATTACACGAGGGAGGTGAGTTCCCACTCTGTTGTACATGGGCCATATTTCCCTCTACAGAGTAGTTCTGTGCTTCCCACATTACTCCAAATACCCTCTAATGTATTTCTTATAAAGAGACCAAGATGATGAGGAGATGTGAAATGAGAACAGTTAAAGGAAGCCCCAACTTCACTGGCAAGTTCAGATCCTCCAAAGTTGACCAGAGCGGGAAAATTGCCCCAGGAGAAGGGTAGCCCTAACCCTAATTGCCCAGAATTCTACCCCGATTACCCAACTTAGAGAACCTGGTTTAATCTATCAGGAGAGTCTGTGTTTGCTCATTGGGCTATTCCCAGGTCCCAGAGCTAAGGCCCTGTGGTCAGCTGGAGGGGCCCCTCAGCGGACCAGAAAAGCCAGTTCTCATCATTCCATAGAGAATTCCCTCTTGTAACACCAGGACCTTCTGCAGAGTCGCCTGTAGATGCTCCTGGCAGGTCTCAGTGAAGTGCGGGGAAAGGGGTGAAGAGATGCGAGACCCCACTTGTGCTGAGGTTACAGAGACCCTCAGTGGGCAAGGGGCCCTAGGAGTCAGTCTTGGGGAGGTGGAGACACAAGTCGGTCCCACATGGCTGGCTCAGCCATCCTACCCTGGGAAGAGTCTCTCTATGTTGCCAGACTTGAATCCTCTGGGCTTGATTTCTTATAGGAATTGGAGAGTTCCCCTACAGAAACGGGCACAGAAACCAGCTATTGAACTGTCAAAAGATTCTGAGGGGGAACCATATACCTGGTACCAAATACACAAAGAATTGCTTTGGCAAAGACTGATGTGCTTTGTTCTCCAGGGCCCTCAAGTACAAAAGCAAGACAATAAAGGGGAGGCTGGGTGCCAGGTGGCCTCAGCAGAGCCTCAGAGAGTCCCATGGGGAGCTCTGATGCTGGCGTGTCCTGAGCTGGGTTGAGGGGGCCGGGACTTTACGCCCCCCTGGTGATTGGGTCATTAAATGCTGACTGCCCCGGAAAGGGGATGTGGCCGTGGGCGAGGCTGCTCTCTGCCCATCTGAGCACCGTCTGCTGCCAGCACTCCCAGCAGTGGGAGTCTCAGCTCCCGAAGGTGTGGCGGGGAGTCCTTTTTGGTAATGGGGCTGGTTGTGGCCTGGGGACTCCTTTGCCCTGCTCTTGCTCACAGACAGCACCTCATTTGGACTCACCTTCCTTGGGACAGGGATGGTGTTGCCTCCAAGTCCCACTTTGCTGGTGAGCCTCCAGCAGGCTTCAGAGCTGCTTTCTGCAAAGGGTCTGGCGCCTCTCAACCCCTCAGGGGATCCTTTGCTGCTGTTTCCAGTTTACCGAGGCATTTCACATCCTTTCTTCCTTCCCATGACAGGACTTCATTTCCATTTACACAGCATCTGCTGAGCCCCACGTCCTTCACCTCCGTTAACCCAGCTCATGGCAGCCAACCAGCCAAGCAGGCATGATCATCCCCGTTTTCCAAAGGGGGAACTAGGGCTCAGAGAATTCACCCTTAGATCCAGCCTAGGGGGCCTGCCCTGGGCGCGAGCTTTAGAGAGCCCAGCTCTGACTCCACCCTCTCACCTGGGGCCCAGATTCTGGAATCCCTGCCTAAACAGCCCCCAGGTCTGCGTGAGCCTCTTGCCTGTTCCCTCTTCCTTAATGTGAGGCCAGGTGCCAGTTGTCTGCGGGGACCATGGACAGAGCTTAGACACGTGGGCCCAAGAGCCCACACATATATTCAAAGGACCTCTTGCATGGCTGCATGGAGCAGAGGTGGGAGAGAAGGTGGGGTGGGGCAGGGGGGCTCCCACTGTGTCCCACATTCCAGCACAGAGCTCCAAGAGCTGAGGATTTCAGGCATGAACTTTCTAACAGAAACATCACAAGATTTTATTTGTCAAGGTAGGAAGATAGAACATGTTTGATTTAACCATCTGTGTCTTGTCATCTTCAAATATCTAGACAAGCGGAGTTTAGACCTCTGCTGGGCTCCTGCCCCCAGCCCTGCAACTGTTTGAGTGTGCACAGGTGTGCATTTGTGTACATGTACAGGTGTGTTGGAGACTCACAGGCCCTGATAGCCAGAGCATTCCCAAGTCTAGACAGGATTCTGGGCCGGTAGCCCCTGGGATTCTAGCTCTCAGGCCTTGGGTGAGGCTGGTTTCCGCCGGCACGACTACAAGGGGATGTGGCTGCTGCGGGCCTGGCAGGATGACAACTTCTAGGAGATTCCCGAGGAGGCTGCTCATAAGAGAGGCAGTCTCACCTGACCCCAGTCACCCCTGAAGCCCCTTCCTGACTCCTCAGCCCTGCCCTGGCCTCCTCCACACCTTTCTGCAAGGGGCTCTGGGGCCAGGCAGCTGGTCGATATCCTCTTTTAGAATAAGGCACTGGTCCCTGGACAGCCTTGTGTTTTTCATTCATAACCAGCCACTTCATCGTTCTTGAGTCTTCTCGATCTGTTCTCACCCGAGGCTTTGGCTGGCCCACCTCAGACATGCTCACGGAGCAGAGGCTGCAGGTGTGTGCAGGGCCCTCCTGTTCCTGCCTTCCTCCCTTCGTGGTGACTCCCAGCCACCTTGCTGCCTACCACCAGGAGGGAGGCCAGAGGAGGAGATGCCACCAAACAGGGCCACTTGCCTGCCTGTGGCCAGGCCACCAGAAGTTTGGAATAGAGAAAAGTGGCCAGAGTGACTCCTCTCACTGTGGTTCAGTGGCTGAGCTGCTCTTTCCCTTCCTTGGCTGTGTAGAAAAGAACATCGGCTCGTTAGCGCCAGGCCACAGTGCCAAGGTCAGCGCGTGACTCCTGGCTGTTTCCTTCCCCACGTTCCCTCAGGCCACTGATTCTGGTCGTCAGTTCTGTTAATCAGTTTAATGAGTCTAACCCCCCACCCCAAGCTCTGGCTCCAGACCCCCAAGGGAAGTAGAGGTGGTCGCAAGGCAGAGTGGGACTCAGGGAGATCCAGGTTTGAAGCTAAGCTCCATTCTTACTAGCTTGGATGAGCAGTGGGACCTCTCCAAGCCTCAGTTTCCTCATATGTAAAATAGGGTTAGTGACCATTATATTTCAGGGTTGGTTAATCAGTAATTATGTACAAACTTTGGGTAGGACTTGGCATATAAGAGGTGCTCAATAAATGGTACTTGTTATACCAACTCCACTATCACCACCACCAACAACAACAACTCTATCACACTACTATCAGCAGTGTGGGCAGATACAGGTTCAGATGCCATATCAGTCCTGGAAGAGAGACAGAGAGGGCAGAGACTGACAGCAAGAAATGAAGAGGCATAGAGGGAAGTTTGCTCGTGGTCATTTCAAAGAAGTCCAGCTTGAAGCAGGGGTTGGCTTGTTTGTGACCAACAGGTCAGGTGGTTAGGCTGACCCCAGATCATTAGTACCAGAATTCTCTTTGCCCCCCTGACCCCAAAACCAGACCCCATGCAGACCCTTGTCCTTCACGTAGGCTGGAATGGTCTGGAATCTTCAGGGTACATTGGGAATGACTTTGGAGCTCTGGAACCAAGTAGACCTGGGCCCAAATCCCAGCTCCATCACTTACGAGCTAAGTTAGTTAATTTCTCCAAGCCTCTGTTTCTTTCTCTGAAATATGGGTACAGCATTTGCTACCTCAGAGTGCTTCTGGGTAGTGTAAATGGAATTGTCAGCACCCAGTGCCCTGCTCGATACATAGAAGGTGGAGATGCTTCCTTCCAGGTAGTTTCTTCCCTGCTCCCCACTCCATTGCTCTGTCTCCTGCTACAGAAGGGGACTTCCAGTGTCTCCTGGGCTCCCCGAGGGGAAGCCCTGGAAGAAAGGAAGACTGAGAGCCTGAGTCCCAGGTAAGTTTGACCCTGGGTACCATGTGACTTTGCCCCAGTGCTCTCTGCTAGCTTGAGGCCTCAGTTTCCACATCTTTAAAATGGAGATAATACTCATCTCTGCATGTTAGGGTTTCTGTGAGGATTGAATGAGATAACATGGAAAATGCCTGGAACCTAAGTAGGGCATCAGCAAGTGTGAGCGGCTGGTGTATGTTGTTACTATTGTTAATGTTATTATTGTTATTTTCCCACTTTCTGCACTTTCCTGGTGTGGCTGGGTCAGAGTGCTTGGTTTTCCTAGGTTATAGCATCACAGCCAAAGTCTGCAGGCAAAAGGAGTCTGGATCTGGCCTTGCCACATCCAACTGCATCATTAAAAGGAGCTGGTGTTTGCTTTCGTCATGCTGGCAGCCTGGGCCGATGAGGCATGTACCCTAGTGAATCACCTAGAAGCATCAAAACCTGCTAAGCTCACTCCAGGCTGCCAGGGCATTCCCAGAAGGGATTCCAGAATGCACATGTGCCTAATTTGGCAAGGAATTTTCCCAGAGATTAGTTGCCACCATCCATTGCCTAGATGCCCCCCTCTTGTTTCTACAATGACCTGGCCAGAAATTTGAACCTCTGGTCTCTTTACTCCCACTTGATCTTCAGCCTTCTGTAACAGTGTGAGCCCAATGAGTTGGAAGACCTGAATGCAAATCCTAATTCCGTCACTTACCAGAAGTGCAAACAAGCAATTTGACTTTTCTCTGCCCCTCAGTTCCACCCAGGGGGGTATCTGTAGGCTGACGTGAGACTCCAAGAAGAACCCAATGAAATGGTGTTTGGGAAACCTCCATGTGACCTTAAAACAATGTAGACATGAGACCATTGGAGACTCAGTCATATATAACTGTTTTCCTCCCTGGCCTCAATTTTCTCACCTGTAGAGGGAAGGGTCTGGATTAGATCATTCTCCAGAGTGATGATCCAAGAAAGAAAAGGTTTAAATGAACTTGATAACAGCTACCCGTGCAATCACCTCCATGAAATTTCCCAGTGCACACTTGTTTAGCAAAGGTTTGGAGAATCCTGCAGGAAACAAACTTGTTTAGCTTTGCTTAATCCAGGCTCTACTAAATTAATTTGACCGCCGAACCTCATGACTATGGATTATAACTATAACTGTTACCTTTACAACCACTATGATTACTCTTTGATTATGTGTATTAGCTGCTCTGCATGACTCAGTTTACCTGCCACAAAGCAGCCCTTCTGAGATGTTGGATGGGACCAGGTGGATGAGGACCCTGCAGTTCTTGCCAGCCCTGATCCGAGCCCTCTGGGAGGCACGCCCGAGACTAAGTGGGGCCAAGGGGATGATGTCCTGCCCCCGTGTCTTCCAGGTGCCTTTCTGATCCCATATACCCTGTTCCTCATCATCGCGGGGATGCCCCTGTTCTACATGGAGCTGGCCCTGGGCCAGTACAACCGGGAGGGGGCTGCCACCGTGTGGAAGATCTGCCCGTTCTTCAAAGGTACAGAAGGGGTCTGGGGGAAGTCAAAGGCACAAAAAGGCTTCCTTGGGGACCCTGGAGAGCCTCCTCCAAAGGTGGGATTTGAGGCAGACCAACTCTCTTGTGGGATCCATAAGGTAGTGACAAGGTCAAGAATGTCCATCATTCAAAAGTATATGGAGAGTGTTTGTTGTGTTAGCAAGAGCATTAGCCTAGAGAGTTAGGAAACTTGGTTCAAGTCCAGGCTCTACCAGCTGAGTGATCATAAAGACTCTGTTTCTCTGGGCAATACTCATAGATATGTCAGCGCACATACCACTACTCTTCCATTTTGCTCCCATGGCAGACATAATAAGTTGGTCATGGACTCTTTCCTGCTTAGCCAGAAAGCTGCCCCACTGTCCTAGTATGACAGCCACAACTAGTTCATTGCAAGGGGGATGTAAGATAAAGCCTACTTGCATTGGACTATTAGAGCATATCTAGAGAAATTAGCCCAACAACTGCTATTTCTTGGTCTCTACACAGCTGGGTGCAGGGCATGCAGTAAGAGTCTGTTTTCAAAGCCTGGGTGGAGAACTGAGCCCAGATGGAAACAAGGGCCAATGTGAGGCTCCTACGCGCCTCTTCTCAGTGGGCATGTGTCTCCTGGGTACCTCCTGTTCAGTCCTGGGGTTGATACAAGATGGTACAAGAGGCTTGTAAGACATATGTATTGGTTAGAATAGTTTTTGTTTAACTGCTAGAAATCCAGCTGAAAGTGGCTTAAATGTGAAAGTGAATTTATTGGCTTATGTTATGGTAAAGTCCAGTGGTTTCTGACTTCAGGTACATCTTGATCCAGGTGCTCAAATAACCTTCTCAGGAATCTCTCCAAGTCTCAACTCTATTTTATTCTGTGCTAGCATCACTTTCAGGTGCATTCTCTTCAAGTGCAAGCAAAGATGGCTCTGAGCAACTCCAGGCTTAAATACTACCAAGTTTTACAATGCCCCAATGCCCCCCCCCCAAAAAAAAAAAAACACACAAAAACTTTATATCTCCATAGCTTCATTAAAATCTCAGAGAAGACACTAATTGGTTTGATTTGAGTTATATGCTCTCTTATCAATCAATCAATCATTGTGGCTTTGGCAAAGCAGTACTCTGACCAGGCCTGGGTCACTGCCCATAGTTAGATCAAGGAAGTGAGAGATTAGCCTCACCCAATTCTCAGTCATTAAGCACAGCTTAAGGTTTACCCTTTAAGACAATGTTGGGTAGGCCAAAAAAAAAATATGTCTACTATATGCAAAAGCCATAGAACTTACCCTAAAGGAGCTTTCAATATATTCAGGAAGATGAGGTTGCCACATGAAGCAGGTGGCTGAAAGTAGAGCCCAGAGAACATACGTGGCTGAAGTTCTGATCAGGGAATGCTTGGCTTGGGTTCCCCCTGAAGCAGATCCTGAGCCGAGGATTCATGTGTAAGGAGTTAATTTGGGAGGTAAGTCCGAAAGCTCCAGTAGGGGAGTAGGACAGTGAGACAGAGAAGGGGAGGCAGCCGATAAAGGGTGCATTATCAAGCCAGTTCCACGTGGGCAACCAGAGCTCAGTCTCAGGGAGACAGAGTGTGAGACTCTCCTCGGGGTTGTCCTGCACAAGGGCTGAGGGAGCTGGGACACTTATACTCCTACTCTTGACAGCGCTGCTCCCTGGGGCATTAAGTTGTGGGCACTCTGGCCTGCCCAATGAACGGGCAGAGGGAGCTCTAGTGGCTAGAGAGAGCCTGCAGACAAAAGGAACGGTGGGTGTTGAGGGATAGAGGTGGGGCTTGGCTGGTCTGCTACAGAGAAAGAGGGGTATAGGGCTCTAGTAGTGCAGTGGTCCAGGCCAGTGCCCCAGGAGAAGTGGCTCTGGGGCTGATTCTGGGGACCCTCTCTGTGACCCACCCCCCCAGGAGTTGGCTATGCCGTGATCCTCATTGCTCTCTACGTTGGCTTCTACTACAACGTCATCATTGCCTGGTCGCTCTACTACCTCTTCTCCTCCTTCACCTTCCACCTGCCCTGGACTGACTGTGGCCATGCCTGGAACAGCCCCAACTGCACTGACCCCAAGCTCCTCAATGGCTCCGTGCTGGGCAACCACACCAAGTACTCCAAGTACAAGTTCACGCCGGCTGCCGAGTTTTACGAGTAAGTCAACCCCTCATCATCCTGTTCACAGCCCTTAGCCGGGTGCACCAGGCCTGTGCTGGGCAGGACCTGAGCTGAGCACTGAGGAAAACCACGGGGTGGGGGGCAGGTCAGTCACTAATTGTAATGTTGACTAAGCAGCCGCCGTGGGCCTGACCCTGGGCTAGCTGCTGAGGATCTGACCATGGACAAGGCAGCTTGGGGTGCTCGCATGCTGGGGCAGGTGGCTGGGAACAGGAGTGGGGAGACAGTACAGAAGGAAATGGCTAAGGAAGCAAAGATATTTCAGAGAGGGTAAGTGCCCTTAAGGAGCTAAAGTAGGGTGTGTGGTAGAAACGGAAGGAGATCTGGCTGACGTGTTCTGGGGTGACATTTGAACTGAGACTAAACGGCCAGATGAGGTCAATTGGGGGAACGTCTAGGGGACTCAGCTGGCGGGGGATGGAGCTGCAGTTGGA
>JAQZBX010005135.1:0-57468 GCA_029593785.1 Cabassous unicinctus
GAACCCAGGTCCCTCCATATGGGAGATGGATGCCCAACCATTTGAGCCACATCCATCACCCTCAGTTCTCTTCTTATATAAGACTATAGCAAGAGGGCAAGACCCAACCTGGGTCGTGCCTCACTGTTGTAGCCCAATCAAAGGCCCCAAACTGATCTAATCACAGATGATCTAATCAAAAGTTCCCTTAACTGGATCTAATGCAATCAAAGTGACCCACACCCACAAGAATGGATCAGTTCTAAGAATATGATCTTTTCCAGGATTCATAAAAGCTTCAAATTGTCACCCCAAGTAACAGAACTTAATCACATTATCAATCAGAGTACAGTGAGGACAAAAACACATTAGTAATTGAACAGGTAAACATAATATAAAGAAGTATTACTAGTAAAAAGAGATTAACTAAGGGATACAAAGAATGCTAATGAATACAGAATTAGCAGTTATAGGTAGCAGGCTAGACTGGCAAGAAGGATGGAACATTCTAAGAAGCTGCCCACTTGTGTTGCTGCTGAGATATGTTGGAAAGCTGCCTGCAATGATGCTACTGAAATTGGCCTGGAAGCTTTCCCCTAGGGCACCAGTTGAACTTGCAGGGAAGCCTTCTTTGGTGGTACCTATGCAACACACTGGAAAGCAGGCTGGAGCCCTGGAAGAAATTTCTGAGAAACTGATCATGTGAGTGAAAATGTAATGTTGGCCTGCTAGATAAAATTAAACTGCTCTGGTTGTCCATTTAGAATGGTATGGAGAAAAAGGCTTTAGCTAAATCAATAGATCAATATCACATGACATGTGAGACAGCGATTACAATTAGAGTCACCACCTGATTACATTTGTAATTGTCTACAGTCATTATCAGAGATCCATGTGAATTAAGTACAGGCCAAATTAATGAGTTAACTTGGGATGTGAAAAGTGTCACCACCACTGTATCTTCCAAGTCTTACCTCATCCCTGAGGCAGATTTCAGCAATTGCCTTGGGGATATAGTGTTACTTCAGGTTTCCTTTTTTGGTAGGAAAGGTAAATTCCAGGTGCTTCCATTTAGCCTTCCTACCATCATGGCCTTACCCCATGTGGGTGATTCTTCTTTGCTGACTTAATTCAGGTCTTTAGCCTCCAGCCTGAGAAGTTTTTTTTTCCTATTACCTAAAGCAAAAAATGCTATAGTAGGCTGCCAATTTATTTCATTACTAGGTACAGAATGATCAAGTGGAGCTAACAGCAAAGATCACTGTGGGCCAAGCAATTCTGATCACGAGTACAGCTTCTTTCTTTTTTGGTAATGCTCCCATCTTGTCTTTGCCAGTTCAGTGCTGCCATTTTTCCTCTGGTATTCTTGGATGACATCAGACACCCCATCTAAATTATGGATCCTCTCAATGATATAATTCTCAAAACCTGAGTAAAGACATTTACAAGTGTCTTTTGGACATTTTTCTGGATGTAATGTAGAGCAGATGTGAAGTTTGCTCACAATGCACTTGGATCCTTCCTCCACACTAGAGAAGTTCTGATCTCAACTTGATTAAACATTGGTCACCAATGAGTCCAAGTTTCAGTCATCCAAACAAACGAACTGTCAAAGCCACCTCCAGTTGTACAAACTAACACATTACATAAGCAATCTCTAGTAGGTGCACCTATATTAATGAATTTGGCTTGATTTAGTGTTATACATCCCTTCCTCCTTGCAATAAGGCTCTTATAATCTATTCTCATATATGTATAAATTTCTGACAATATATACAATTTATAATTATTTTGTTATGTAATAAATATAAATATAGAAGTGTAAGTGTCTGTGTTTGCACACATTCATACATATATTGTAATTGTTTTGATGTGTAAACTATTTTCTGCTGGGTCGTAGTGTATACCTGACCCAAAAAAGCCTGCTGAGATTTTACCCTAATTATGGGTCTAGTGGCAAAAACAAATAATTGTGGTGGTTCTTGAGGAGAATGAGCTTACACCTGTATGACATGTCTCCTAGATGATGTTATCACAGGGGTTTCAGGCAAAGGTAATTTAGTATCCTCCAGATGCAGGAGGGCAAACATTTCCACTAGCAATGGAAGCTCAGAGAGAATGGGGGATTCAAGATTTTTTGTTTTACTTGGGTTCAAACATATGTCCCCATTTAAAGTTTTAGGGTACCATTCTTTTTTAATCATTGCCCTAATAGTCACATAAGAAATATGATGAGTCTCTTATTTTGATCCCCACAATTTAATTTTGCATTTGATTTCCTGCAACTTAGCCCCATTACCACAAAAATTAATATATTAATTTATGGAAACTCCCTGGTCCTCAGATAAAAGCTGGAGCTGTGAACTAAATACCTGAAATTATCAGTTTTTATGTAAGAGCACCAATGCACTCAGTAGGTTCCATTCACACCAAAGGCTTTGCTGTCACTATTACTGCTATAACAGTCAATTTGCAGCTTCTACTTTTGCTCCCAAGGCAATTGCTTTAGTTGGCACTTCATCAAAATCAACCATAAATGATAGATTAATTGTAAAGCATGCCACAGAGCATTATTATTCTATTTTCCATTTACACAGAGCTCAGTATTGCTCTCAAGTTCAATGATAAAAAAAAAATTCTAAAATCTTATCTTTGTATCTGCTTACTGGGACCACTCTGGTTACCAATTCTATATTACCTGATGTCAATTCAGTAAACAGAAACCACACAGTAATTTGAATAGTGAAAATTTAATACAAAGAATTATTGACTAGTAAAAGGAGCTTGATTACTAAAGCTTTAGCACAAATCCAAAGAATGCAGAAACAGATGCAGAGAGCAGACACTTCCTCAAAGGCTGATGCAGAGTACTCTAGGAAGAAAAAAATGGAAAATAGTTTGTTTATAATCCACTGAATGGTGGATAAGTTCAATTAGTTGGTACAGTCTGAGGAAGATAAGCCAACCTGCCAAGGTGGCAGGACAACTAAGAACTGATCACTGGAGGAATGCTGAAGTTTACTGGGGCATGCTAGAAGGGCACTGCTGAAACTCACAGGGTATTTCCTTATTGTGATGTCTGCAAGACTCAGATGAAATCAGCTAGGATACTGAAACTCACTGGAAAATTACTTTCAGGACTGCCACTGAAACTTGCTTGGAGATGAATATTACAGGATATTTAACATGGCACTTGCTGCCATGTGTCATAGGAGCAAGCAAGTAAGAAATCATTGCAACTAGGAAGAGAAGATTATTCCTCCTGCAAGTACTCACTAGCATTTGTTCTAATATCCACTGCTAACTAAGCTTACAAACTTAATAATGAGCCAACTGTCAAAGAAGAAATGTTTCCAGGGTCCATCTTCAATATAACTAATCAGGGCAAAGATTGATGGTTAAAATGCTAGTATCTTCTGGTCCCTTTGCTGGCCCCTTCCTTAAACCCTCACCAGCTTGGCACAGAATCATCCAGGTTCCCCATGTGGGTCCCAGGTCCTGATTCTGCAGGAAGCAAAAGACCCCAAGGACTAGACACCTAGAAGTCTAAATTCCAATGATAACACATTAATATATCAAAATGTCAAGGTTTCAAAAATATTATAAAGTATGAAAAGAAACAGGAAGTAATGGCCCAGGCAAAGAAGATTAAGGCAATAAAAAAAAAATGAGGAGTATCAAAAAAGACTTTTAAAAGGTGGTCCTAAATTTGCTCAAAAAGCTAAAGGAAAACATGGACAAACAAACTAAATGAAATCAGGAAAATTATAGGACATAAAGAAAACACTAATAGAGAGAGAAATAATTATGAAAAGGAACCAAACAGAGATGAAGACCATGATAACAATAATAAAAAATTCCCTAGAGGTGCTTAACAGCAGATTGGAACTGATAGAAGAAAGAATCAGTGAAGTTGAACATAAGACACTAATAATTATTTACTCTGAAGAGCAGAAAGAAGAAAGAATGAAGAAAAGTAAACAAAGTCTGAGGAAACTATGGAACACTGTCAGTAATACCAATATGTGATTGCAGGAATCCCAGAAGGTGAAGAAAGAGGGAAACAGTCAAAAAAAAAAATATTCAAAGAAATAATGGCTGAAAGCCTTCCAAATTTAATGACAGACTTAATACACCTATCCAATATTTTCAATGAACTCCAAACAGGATAAGCCCAAATAGATCCATATTGTGAGATATTATGCTCAAACTGTCAAATTCCAAAAATAAGGAGAAAATTCTAAAAGCCACAAGAAAGTAGAAATGTGTCATGTTCAAGGGACCCTCAAGAAGATTAAGTGCCAATTTCTCATTGGAAACCATGGAGGCAAGAAAGAAGTGGGATGACAGAATTAAAGTGCTATCTGGAAAAAAAAAATTGCCAACAGAGAATTCTTTATTCATGACAAATGTCTTTCAAAAATGAAGGAGAAGTTAAGACATTCCCAAATAAACAAAAATTGAGGGAGGGGATCAGATGTGGCTCAAGCAGTTGAGCACCCCCTACATGGGAGGTCCCAGGTTAGGTTCCCAGTGCATCCTAAAGAAGACAAACAATGAGCCAGCAACCAGTAGACAATGAGCAGAAATGAGCAAAAAAACAGCAAGCAAGACAACAAACAAACAATAAGCAAACAACAGAGCAAAAACAAACAACCAGGGAATGGATGTGGCTTAAGCATTTCAGTGCCCACCTCCCATATGGGAGGTCTTGGGTTCAGTTCCTAGTGCCTCCTAAAGAAAAAAACAAACAGACAACAAGCAAACTCCCTCTCCCCCCCAAAAAAACCAATGAGCAGACAACAATAAAAAACAACAAGTAAACAGTTGAGGGAGCCATCTCAGGGAGGGAGGGGAATTGAGAGAGTCCATCACCAGTAGACATCCACTACAGGAGATGCTTAAGAGAGTTCTGCAGGTTGAAATGGAAGGACAATAGAAAATAGATTGAAGCTGAATGAAGAAATCTAGTTCTCCAGTGAGGGTAGTAACATGTGTAAACATAAATGCCAGTACTATTGTATGTTTTGGTTTGAAACTCCACTTTTCATTTCTTAAAGAATTTAAAATTCAAATTCATAAAATGTAATGATAAGTCAGTGATTTTAGACTCATAATGTATAAATATGTAATTTGTGACAAGAACTGCATAAAGTTGATGGAATAGAGGGTTATAAGAATATAGCCTGTATATACTACTGAAGTTAAGTTGGTTAAGCAAATGAGATTGTTATAGATTTAGGATCTTAACTGTAAGCCCCATGGTAACTACAAAGAAGATATCAGAGACTATGCAAGCTCATAGATACAGAAAATTGAGTATATGTTGCCAGGGATGGAGGTCAAGGTGAATGGGTGTAAGGTTTCTTACAGGGAAGATAGGAAAGTTTTAATAATGGATGGTGGTAAGGGTTCCTTAACATTGTGAATGTGATTAATCCTACTGAATAGTATGCTTGGGTATGACTGAGATGGGAAAGTTTAGGTTGTCTGTATGTTCCCCCAATTTAAAAAAAGAGAGAAACTAAAGTGATAATGACAATTAAATGCAATATGTGATCATGGGCAGGAGCCAATAAGGGAGGAGAAAAGACTCAAAAGGATATGATTGGAACATATGAAACATTGTAATATAGAATAAGATTTACTTCAATGTTAAATTTCTGGAACTTGATAACTGCACTAAGTTGGTTACATAACTGGATATTCTTGTTCTTAGGAAATGTATATGGAAAAATTAAGGAACATGAGGCATAGAACTTATACTCACATGTTTGGATGACAGATTGATAGATGATAGTTAGCTAGCTAGCTAGATAGACAGATAGCTGGACTGATGGATAGCTAGCTAGCTAGCTAAATGGATGGAATGATAGAATGATACGGCAAATGTGGCAAAACATTATCTTTGTTGCATCTGGTTATCTAGGGAGAGGAAGGTATGTTGAGCTCTCTGCATGAGGTTTATATTATTTTTGCTAAAAAATGAAGTGGTTTTTTTTTTTTTTTTACCTTTTTTAACTTATCAAACAAATATAGCAACTATGGCCTCTCATCCAGTTACAAAAATGAGGACTGCCACAGCTGTACAGAATTTCTTTTTGGCTTACTTGGAATGTGTATGTAGATTTGTGCATGTATAGTTATGACTATTAGTTTTCCTTCTCCTTCCAATTAGTATATTTTTTGAAAGCTAATAATACAATTTAGATTTTAGGGAACTGAATATTCATTTTGGACTCTGAATTTGAGGAGTGATTAAAATAACCTAAAAGTGAATAGCAAGACTGTCTTCCAGGTATGTATTAAGTGGTAGAACTTTGCAACCCTCATTTTAAGGATATGAGAATGCGTCCATTTGTATGGTTATTTGCATCTTGCTAAGTGAAGACAAGAGTTGCTTTTCATGTAGAAGGGGGTATATGGATATAAACAAAATAGTAGACTGTCAGGTTTTAAGCAATTGCCTCTCAACTCCCAACTCACCCCTTTTAGCCTTTGCTTTGTGATGCTAAATTTGGGACTTTGAAGACCACATTTATGCTTTGCCACCTGGCTCTATAGGTGCCAGGAAGAAAGGAGGCAGACAAAGGCATTTGTTCCTTTCTGTTTTCTTTCTTTGGGCTTCCTGTTTCCTCTTTAAGTATCACTATCAAAATTCTTATTCACCCTGGCAGAGGTAGTTTCCTTCCAAAGCAGCAGCTGATTCAAGTTTGCAGATTTTCCAAAACCTGAAGAACAACATAATGCCCTTCTCAGAAACATCAGAACCAGTCAGCTGGCCCCCTCCTCAGATATTCCAATTCCATCTCCATGGAGCCCTTTTTTCCAAGCTTCTAAGTTTTAGTAATCCTATCCCCTTTCTTTTGGTTTCCCAGTTTGTGGCAGATTAAGACTAAATTGAAGCCAGTAAGTCAGGATCTTACATAAACCCCTCCCCTTGAGGGCAGTCAGAAACTGTGACTTGCACTTTGCTATATAATATCGCAAAAGAGTATTTTGCAGACATAATTAGGGTTCCAAATCAGCTGATTTTTTAATTAATCAAAATTGAAATTATCCTGGGTAGGCTGCCTTAATCAGATGAAAACCCTTAAAAATGGGACTGGGTCCCTTCTGGAGGTCAGTAGGCGCTTTTTCTTGGCCTTGAAGAAGTATAAAGCCAAGTTGTGAACTGTCTATACAGAGGGGCAATCTGTAGAAGCTGAGGCTCTCACACCTACAGCTGCAAGAAACGGAATTCAGCCAACCTGAATGAGCTTGGAAGAGGACAAATGAGAAGGTCATCTGACCGACACCTTGATTGTAATTTTGTGAGACTTTGACAGGGGATCCAGTTAAGCTGTGCCTGAACTCCTGATTCATAGAAACTGTGAGATAATAAATATGTATTGTTTTATGCCACTAAATTTTGGTAATGTGTTACTCAGCAATGGAAAGCAAATGCACATCCTTTGGTGTGGTAGCTACATTCATCAATCACTACATCTGTGATATTTTAATGTTTCCTTTTTGCTGTTCTGTTGCCTTGTTAACAATTATATACCTATTTAAATATTCCTTATATGAGATATTTTCTTTCAATTACTGGTGTGGTTTTTGTCTCTTGATTGGACTGACTGATATCAGGATTACTCACCAATTCCTGGCCTCTAGTAATTTCTCCATTCCATAAATGTAGGTAATATCTACAAACATGAATTCTACCAAAAATTGTACACTAAATAATGTACTACCTGTGATTTTTTATAATAAACACACCTTTATTCTGTGCTAGAGACATATTCTTATATGTAAATGAAGAGATTCATCTTCTCTAAAGAGACAGGAAATATAGTCTGAGCTTAGTGTCTAAGAGAAACATTTAGGGGCAAAATAATTTAACAGAACTCTTCCAGAAATGTCTTAGCAGAATATTAATGTGTTTATAATATGTCACAAAGAGGTAAAAACTCATGTATGATGAATATTAATGTAAATGGATTCACTTTAATTATTATTAATTAAATAATTTTAGTACAAGAAATTCCTGTATCTATGAGGTTTGGCCCAGATTCAAAGGCTTCAAAAAGAGTCAATAAAAGGAACAATAGAAGAAAACATTAAAATAGGACACAATTAATACAGTATGTTGTACAGAATGTTCCAATTATTTTTTTCTTTTCACTCTGGCTGCTAGTACCATATTTGTAGAAGTCAAGTCAGGTTCCACCCACTCTATGGATCTACTTGTAATAATGTCTCAACCAACTCCTTCAAATTTGGATTTTACAAAGAAGACAAACATAATTAATGGAGACGGTTGTAGTCATATTATGTAATTTGGAATATACACATTTAAAAAATCATCTTAAGGACCTGTAGCTCTGTTTAATCATTCCCTAACTTGGCTGCTCTTTTTGTGATCAGCATCCTCTATATCCTACCTCTGTGTGTCCTGTCAGACTGCTTCATAATTGCTACACAAATATGAACACTTGTAGTGTTAACTATTTACCATTCTTATTTGAAATTGAAACTTTATTATAAATTTAGTTATTAAGAGGTATTGTCTGACACTCATCAAGTGTTCATTACACCCCAGTTGATTAATCTAATCCCTCCCTCTCTCTCACTATTATTGGTTCAGGAAGGGGCCTACTAGTCAATTTTAGTGAATTATATTTAAAAAAAAAACAAACTTGTTAAGTTGTATTAACTATGAAACTTGAACTACCAGTTGTGTTGCCACCAGCTTGAGGATGAAGTCAGCACCAAGGACAGCACAAGAAAAAAGGAAACCATGAGGAAGATTTAGCCACCTGAAGTAGAGAAGTCTGGGAAAATATCCTATAGAGGACATTATAGATTCATCTAATTAATTACCTCAACTGACCTGTGTGCAAGGAGGCCATTCTTATGCAATTAGATACTGCAGGCTATGCATAATTTAGTGATACTCCACCAACTCTTCTCTACAATTTTAGAGGATGAGGGAGAAGGAATCCCCTTAGTGAGAATTTTCTTTTGTAAGGGAGAGTGTACATAATATGGTGTTCAATTTCCTTTATGTCTGACCATCTCTTCCACTTCCACCTTATTCCTGGTGAGTACTTTTAAAAAGCTCATCAATGTGTTAAAGCTATAAGAATAAGCTAATATTAGAAAAGGAGAATATGGCTTATAAGTGTTTTACTCTGAAGGCCACACTTCATTCCTTCGCAGGATGAAATGAAAAACACTGGTCCCAAGCTGTTGCAAAAGAGGCCTCTACTCTGCTGCTGTTAAAGTGGTGTTTAGTTCTGCATTGACTACTTTTGCATTCCATTCCTTTCCTGAATGTTGTATACCTGCTTTTGGTGTCCATAAAGATACAAAACATAAAGGTTCAGACCATAGACTCTGGAGTTAAGCTGCCCTGTTCTGACTCCTAACTCAACCACTTGCTAAATATGTGACCTAGACAGGTAACTTAAACTTTCTTCTTGGTTTCCTCATCTGTAAACTAGGATATAATCACACCTACATCATAGGATTGAACAATGAGTCTACTATGCAGTCTTTGCTATTGGACTTACTGAAAATGGGATTCTTACTACAATATACTTCTGTTGTCTTAGCATATACTCTATCTCATCTTCAAGCTTTTATTTAAATTGAGAAGGTTTCTGTAATTTCATTGAATTCATAAAGAAGTATTTACTCATTTGTTTTCTTCATGAAGCAATGGTTTGTGTTTTGTTTATTTCAATTAATTTTGTACTACCCACACAAATCTCTCTTTATGATTACTTGTTTTGTACTTATCTTAACCAGTTCTGTTATTTTCACAAAAAATTTCTGACAGAGGTGGTGTTTGGAGGCTTTAAAAGGGGAGTGATATTTATTTTTGTTTTTGTTCAGTGTTTTAGAAAATGTTGTTATACTTTCCACTGTGCCTTCTGAGCTGGATTCATACCCTCATTCACTAATCTGCTTTCTCCTCTTCAATGTGAAAAGGTCTTCCCAACTCATAGTAAAGCCTTATGTGTGGTGGGATTTCTCTATATTTGTTTAGCACTTTTTTCTTTTTAATTTCTCTTCTCTTGCCTCACATGTCTCCTGAATAGTTGCTGTCAAGCAGTATAGCTACAAGGATGCTCATTTATATTTTCTGCTACTGTTCAGTATAAAGATGGATTTAGGGCTATTCCAATTGTGTCCCACTAATTTCCCCATATAATATATTTCAAAATAGGGGAATGGTGATTTCCCCCATTTTGGAAATAATTATGTATTGTTAGTGGCTATTGTAGATTTGAATCTATCTATCTATCTATCTATCTATCTATCTATCTATCTATCTATCATCCATCTATCATTCCATTTCTCCATATTCTTGGAAACAGTTAAATTTTACTTTGTGTGGTGACTAAAATTTTATGTTTGTGATTTTTATTGTAATGGTTTTTTACTCTCCTATTTCCTCCCTTCCTCCCTCCTTACCTCTCCCCCCACCCTTCCTTTCCTCCTTCCCTTTTCCTTTCTCTCTTTCTTTCTTTTGTTTTGTTAAGGGGAGAAGCAGACTAGAAATGTTTTCCCCATCATCTTCAAATATCAGTCCCCAGGTTCTTAAAACTTAAAAAATCTTCAAGTATATTTTTATAATACTGTCAATATTTTTCATTTTTTATAATCAGAGCTCTATTAGAAAATAAGTGAATTTAAGTACAAGGTTATCAACATTTTAAAAAAATCATGCATATTTTACCTTGTACTTATTAGTAGTAATAAAACTTTTACTACTCTGATTTTTATTCCAAAGTTATTCTTACATGTCATGACTTCAATTTCACAATAGGACTAAAAATTTGACATTTTAAAGTTTCAGTACCATACTCTAAAATATGTGAAACTGCATAAAGACATATCAAATTTTATAAATGTGTTGACAACTGCCAATGTTTTTTTTACCTTTATTGAAGTTTGAGATAAAAACACAACTAGGACTTTATACTTTATGAAGTAAGCTGAGGTGTTGGTTAACATTGTGCCAGGAAGTTGATAAATTAAACGACTTTCAGAAATTGATTTTCATAAAAATCAGGTTGTGTGTATAAATTTTGAGGAGGAGGATGATAGCATTAAACTATCAGTAAAGCTTTCGACACAGACCCAATTCAACTCCAAACTGTGGCATTAGCACTTATTTTGAGGTTGTTTCAAAAAGCTTTTCAAATGACATTAAACAGATGTGATATTAAATCAATTTATTCTAAAACTGTATGATATGACTATAATATCTACTATAAATTTGAAATCTAAGCTAGGGCTTACCTGTTTATAAACCTGGAATGTAAGAGTTCAAGTTTATTCATCACTACTTCTATACAATTAGTTCTTTGTAAATAAATTGTCTTTCTTTTTTTAATTCCGCTAATAGGGTCAAAATTGAATAGTTCCCCGCACCTTTTGTTTTTGGCTAGAAAAGTGTGTCCGGATGACAATACCCACTAGAAGCAAAAAATGTCCTGGACCATAGGTAGCTGCATTTACTAAGAACTTATTTATTTTTGACAGTTTCAAGTATCTAGTTTCTTTTAATAAGATATATCTTCTTTTTTCTGTTTTTCCAATATTGATGCAAGTGTATCACATTACAAACCTGGTCCATTTATGGAACCATTAATAAATCTTGAAAATTTGAGTTACTCTTTGAGAGTTCCTCTGGCTGAATGTCTTCTATTATGGTAGGTTAAGGAAATCCAGGTCCATTGTGACTCAAATGGACAACTGGGTATTTGCCAGAAGGCTTCTTTTAAAGTCCATTGTATTTCATCATGCCCACAAATGTTTGGTTTCCTTGAATTGATGCCAGTTCATTTAGTTTATAGATTAAACATTATTTAAAAATACCTCCTTTAAATTATTCATTACTCCATTTCATCTATCAATATTATACAGCAAGTCCATTTTTCTTATCTTCACATCAATAAGGAAATATTTACTGAGACCTTACTGTGTGAAAACTTTGTTTCCTCTTTACCCTCCTTTGATCTTCTACTTGGGGGAATATTTAATTTTTATTAGTACTTTTCTTCAAATTCCTATTAGCAGCTGGATTAAATTCAAATTAATTGTCCAAAATATTTCTGTTTTCCTATCCTTTGTATTTTGCCTTTAAATTCATTTTCCAAACAATTGTGAATCTACATCATGTCCTTCAACCGGATAACATTTGGTAATCCCCCATAAAGTTTTCAACATTTCTGTGGAATGAGCCAATAGCAAGAAAATGAAACATATGTTCATCTACAACGCAATGTTCCAAAAGTCTGAATTTGCTGTAGAGTACCACTTCCATAAGCTGTCACATTCAAAAAGAAATTAACAACAACCCAAGTACCCATCAACAAAATGTGGTACATACAGAAAATGAAATATTATTTGGCCATAAGTAGGAATGAAGTTCTGAGACATGTTGCAATATGGATGAAACTTGAAAATATTATGCTGAGTGAAATAAGCAAGGCACATAAGGAGAAATATTGCATACCACTTATATGAGATATCTAGAAATAGCAAATTTTCAGAGACAGAAAACAGATTAGAGGTTACAAGAAGATTGGGGGTATGGGGAAGAGAGAGATTTGCTTGTGAATACAGTGTTCATAAATAAAAATTAATTTAAAAAATGAGATTAACTTTCAGGACCAATCTGGAAGTATGAGTTTAGAACAGAATTTCAATGAGAAGCTTGAGATCAATTGCTTCAATATACAACCTCAATTTCTGACTTTTTATTCAATAAGAACTAATTATTCTCTGTAAGTCATTTGAAGCTTACATTAAACTGAAACTTAGAACCCAGTTGAAAAACGTCAGATGGTTTAAAGGCTTCCAGGAACTTCAAATTTGACTTTCTTTTTTTTTTAGAATGGGAATGGATTTTCTTTAGGTATTGCAAGTTTTATCAGACATGTCTTAACCAGTCTCACGTTTTTCAGGTTCTTTAAATATTGTTCTGTGTTTCAATCTCTCGCTCTATAATTTTTTTTGGTAACCATATTTACTCCCACAGCTTTGACTTTTTTAAGTAAACTTTTTATTTTAGAATAGTTATAGATTTACAAAAAAAGTTATGAAGGTAGTACTGAGAGTTCCCACACACCCCACACCCAGATTTTCCTATTTTAACATCTTATATTGGTATGGCATATTTGTAACAATTAATGAACCAATATTGATACATTATTATTCACTGAAGTTCATATTTTGTCACATTTTCTTAGTTTTTACCTGATGTCTTTTTTTTCTGTTCCAGGATATCATCCAAGATACTACATTACATTTAGTCATCATGTCCCCTTAAGCTCCTCTTGGCTATAATAGTTCCTTAGGCTTTCATTGTTTTTTGATGACCTTGACAGCTCTGAAGTTTTTAGGTCAGGTATTTCATAAAATGTCCTTCAACTGGGTTTTGTTTAATGTTTTTCTTATGATTAGACTGTGACTATGGGTATCTCAGAGGAAGACCACAAAAGTAAAGTGCTCTTCTCATTCACATCATATAATTCATATAATTTCACACAACATGATTTGTCACTGTTGATGTTAACACTATCAATTGGCTAAGGTAGTTTGTCAGATTTCTTCCCTATAAAGTTATTCTTTTTTCTCATTTCAAAACTCAGAATGCACAGCCTACACATAAGGAGTGTGGAATTATTATCTACTTCTTTGAGGGTGGAATAACTACATAAATAATTTAGAATTCTTCTGCATGGGAGATTTGTTCAAGTGCTCTCATTTATTTAGTTAAGGAGTCATTTATTTATGTCAGTGTGGACTTCTGCATATTTATGTTATACTTTGAATTATAATCAAATATTACTTTATTCATTCTATAACTCAAATTGTTCCAAGTTTGAATTTTGATAGCTATTTCAGTTGCTTCCTGTGCCCTTTTGATACCTCTCTCAATATTTTTTGGTTTTTGTTTCTTTTCTTTCTTTCTTTTCTTTTTTTAGTACTTTCTTACTATCTGGTACTACAAGATGCTTCAAGCTTGTCTTGTATATTCACAGCCACAGGCCTAGAGTCAGCCAATTTTCCAAGAAGCCATAATTCTTTTTATTGGAAATGGTATTAGAAACCAAGTTCTGGGTGTTCATTGCCGCTGAGATGTCATTGCTCCTAGGACCTCTTAGCAATGTATGTGTGCATATTAACCTGTGTATATACACATATCTATAAATATTTCCACATGCATCCATCTTTTTCTATATTAATTTAACTGAGTTCATACTGATGTCTCCAAATAAGACCCTTTATCACATGGATAATTCTAAACTTCTATCCCTTGCTTGTCTGTGAGTTTCTACGTCAACAGGGAGAAACCTGACTCCCACTGTCCACCATCCATTGATTAAGTGTTCACTTGTAGTAAAAATTTATAATGGTTTCAGATTGTTAAACCATACCCTCAAGGGAGACAACTTTATCAACTAGAGTATAATATACAGTTCCTTTTGTTTTGTCTTATGGTCTCCATTCATTCCCAGAGTTACTTAGGTCAGCACCTTTTCACCTTATTCCCTTCCATGAAGTTATTACATACATTTATCATAGAGTTTGTATTAGTCAGCCAAAGGGTTGCTGATGCAAAATACCAGAAATCGGTTGGTTTTTATAAAGGGTATTTATTTGGGGTAGAAGCTTACATTTACTGGGCTGTAAAGCATCAGTTTCTTCCCTCACCAAAGTCTGTTGCTACATGTTGGGGCAAGACAGCTGCCGACGTTTGCCAGGGTTCAGGCTTCTTGAGTTCCTCTCTTCCTGGGGCTCCGTTTCTCTCCAGGCTCAGCACCTCTGGTTTCTCCTCAAGGTCAGCTGTAGCGTGTGAGGCTTTCTAGGCTTTGCTTCTCTCCACAAGGCCAGCTGTGAACTGTCAGGAGAATGACTCGTCTCTTTTCCTGGGGCCTTCTCTCCTTCCTCACGACCAAGCTCCTCTGTGCTTACTTCCCCGGGCTCTAGCAGCAAACCTCAGCATCAGAACTCCAACTCAAACCTCCAACTCTGTCCTTTGCCATGTCTTTTATCTTTGATTCCCCACCCACCAAGGGATGGGGTTCAACATTCTCCTGACATGGCCCAATCAAATCCCTAATCATAACTTAATCATGCCCAGATGAACAGAGAACAGACCAGTTTACAAGCATAATCCAGTATCTACTTTTGGAATTCTTAACTATATCAAAGTGCCAAACTGCTACAGAGTTAGATTCTTTTCTCACAGTCTACAATCCATCCTGGAATCCCTGAACATCCTAAATGTGTTTTTAAAATATTCATACATTTTGGCTCATTCTTTGCGCTGTAAAGTGCCAAGGATTTTGAAAAATGATGTGTCATAGAGTCACCATTACAATATCATACAGAATAGATTGGCTGACTTTAAAAAATCCCCCATTTTCCACTTATTCACCCTCCCTTTTCCCCCAACCCCTGCACCTACTGTCTAGTTTTTACCAACTATATACTTTTAACTTTTTCTTAATGACTTATAAATGTAATCATGCAGAATGCAGCCTTTTCAGACTGTTTTCTTTCACTTAGCAATAAAAAGTTAAGATTCATCCAGGGGTTTGTGTGTGTGTGTGTGTGTGTGTGTGTGTGGCTAAATAACTCATTCTTTTATATCACTAAATATTATTCCATTGTATGCTTATCTATTCACCTACTGAAGGACATCTTAGTTGCTTAAAGTTTGTGAGTACTATGAAAAAAAACCTGCCATAAGCATTCATGTGTGGATATAAGTTTTCAGATCAGCTGGGTAAATACCTTAGAGTGCAGTTGTTGGATTGTATTGTAAAACTTTTGTTTAGCCTTGTAAGAAATTGACAGACTGCCATCCAATTTGGCTATACTATGTTGCATTCCCACCCACAATGAATGAGAGTGCTTGTTGCTTCTCCAGCAATGGGTATTTTCAGCTTTTTGAGTTGTAGTCATTCCAGGGAGTGTGTACTGGTATATTGTTGCTGTGTTTAATTTTCTACTGACAAATGTTGTTCAGTAGTTTTTCACATTATTATTTACTATTTGTATATCTTCTTTGATGAATGTCTGTTTAGAGATGTTGCCCATGTTATGAATAGTTTGTATTCTTATTGTTGATTTCTGAAAATTATTTGTATATTTTGGATACAAGTTCATCATTAGATAAATGTGTTGGAAATGTTTTCTTCCAGTATGAGGTTTGTCTTTATATTGTTTTACCATTGTTTTCCGTAGAGCAGAAGATTTAATTTTAATAACATTAAACTTGTTATGTATATTCTTTCATGGGTTATGCTTTTGATGTTGTATCTAAAACTCCTCATAAACCTAAGGGCACATAGATTATCTCCTATGTTTTGCTCTAGAATTATATAGTTTTTCATTTTACATTTAGGTCTATGATCTATTTGAAGTTTATTGTTTTTTTTTTAGGAGGTACAAGGGATTGAACCCAGGACCTCATACATGGGAAGCAGGTGCTCAACCACTTGAGCTACATCTGCTCCCAAGTTAATATTTATTAGAGGTATAATGTCTGTCTCTAGGATCAAATTTTTTTTATATACAGATGACCAATTGTTTCAACAATACTTGCTAAAAGAATATCCTTTTCTATTGAATTGTCTTTGTTCCGCTGTCAAAGATTAGTTGACTATATTTACATGGGTACAATGTTCAACACATCTTCTATTTGTTACATTTGTTCTTTGATAGTTTCCCATTTTTATTCTTTTTCTGACTTATCTGGCAGTAAATGAGTATTTTATAAGATCACATATTACCCCATCTCTTAGCATATCACTTACACTTCTTTTAAAAAAAATGGTTTCCATAAAGTAAAAAATATACATTTTAAACTAATTTAAGTCCACTTTCAGAAACTATATTGCTCCATCTGTAGTGAAGTTACATTAAAAAACAGTAGTCCCAATTTCTCCTTCCTGTCCTTTTTTAAAAAAATCAGTTTTATTGAAAAGTATTCATAAACTATACAATCCATACAAAGTATACCATCATTTTTTTTTTCAAGGTCTCAACTAAAGTTTAATAGAAACTACAGAATATCAATGGGCTGATGCCCCACTACTGGTGCATGATACACAGCTGGGCCTACCCCACAGCACAGTTCCAAGGCCTGTCCTGTCTCACACCACATCTCAGATGAGTCTAAGGCCTTGTGTTTTAAACATAAAGAAAGTACAAAAGAGGTTTTGTTGTTCTGATGGCTGCCCACTGCAGCCTGGCACTAGAACAGCCCAGAGCTCACTTTTGCTTGGAGAAATATTTTTTGCTCTTCTGGACATCAGGCTTGATGGTATCACTACCAGGCTTCCAGCCAGCTGGGCACACTTCCCCATGCTTGTCCGTGAACTTGAAGGCCTGAACTAGTCTGACAGTCTCATCCACAGAGCTACCGACAAGAAGGTCATTTACAGTGATCTGCTGAAGGATCTCCTTATCATCAATGATGAAGAGGCCCCTAAATGAGATGCCTTCATCAGCCTTTAAGACCCCGTGGTCCTGAGCAATGGTGTGCTTGGGGTCAGATACCAAGGGAATGTTCATAGGTCTCAGCCCTCCTTGTTTCTTGGGAGTTTTGATCCATGCCAGATGACAGAAGTAAGAATCCACAGAAGCACCAGTCACTTGACAGTTGAATTTCTTAAATTCTTCTGCCTTATCACTGAAAGCAATGATCTCTGTGGGGCACACAAAGGTAAAATCAAGAGGGTAAAAGAAAAACACAGTATATTTCCCTTTATAGTCAGAGAGGCTGATATCTTTGAACTGACCATCTGGCATAACAGCTGTGGCTTTGAAGTTGGGGGCGGGATGCCCAATTTTGGCAGTTCCCGAAGACATCTTGCTATCAGCAACTCACAGGAAAATACCACTCAGAACCACCAGGAAGAGAACACATTTGGTATAATCACAGAATTGTGCATTAATCATTTTATTCAATATTAGAGCATTTTCATTACTCCAAAAATAATAAAAAACAAAGAACAAACAAAAAAACCCTATGCCTTATTAAGCCACCTCTCAATTTCTCTATCCTTCCCCTGCCATACATAACTGCTGATCTATTTCCATCTCTCTAATTTATTTGTATTTATATTTTGTATAGGTGGAGTCAAACATATATAATACTTTTTGCCTAGTTTCTTTCACTTCACATACATTCTTTTACACCAAATGATGGAAGATTATTAATATATTACTATACCCTACTATCCATAGTTTGCTTTGGTTGCATTTTTGCCCAAATATCATCCTGATATTAAGATCTTGGAACGTTAATATGCATTTGTTCTGTTTTAGAGAAAACATTCTTATATATGCACTATTAACCATACTCATTTTTCACATAAGTGTTTGCTATGCTATACAGTCCCTTGTTTTATTTGTTAGTTTTCCTCCTAGTGATATACAGGACCTTAGACTTTCCCTTTCAACCACTATCATACCCATATATTAGCACTGATAATTACAAACACTTTGATGTGCTTTCACCATTTCTTTTCATTTCCAAAGACTTACAAACAACCTTTATACCAATTCTGCACAGATTAAACTGCAGCTTTCCATTCTCTAACATCATTTTATTTTCTGATGACATATTCTAGTTATTAACTCCATGAGTTTGCTCATTATATTAATTCATAATGGTGACATCATACAATATTTGTCCTTTGTTTCTGGCTTCTTTCACTCACCATAATGTCCTCCAGATCCAACCATGTTATCATATGCTTTACAACTTCGTTTTTTCTTACAGCTACATAATATTCCATCATCTGTATATACCACAATTTGTTTATCCATTCATTGGTTTGTGGACACCTGACTTGCCTCCTGTCCCTTTTTACATTGCTGTCATTCATTCCATATATAATATGTTATAATCATCCAATTCATTGTTTCTATTATTAATTTAAATAGTAATTTTAGATAGAGTAATAATAAGAAAAGTAAAAGCATTTTTAAACTTTCATTTATTATGTTACCAATGCACTTCCATTCTCTATATAGCCCCAAGTTCTGATAGATATCATTTTCCTTATGTCTGACTATCTTGTTTTAACTTTTCTTTCAGAGAAGGTCTACTGGCACTGAATCCCCTCAGCTTTTGTTTGTCTGAGAAAGTCTTTATCTATCCTTACCTACTGATGAATAACTTTTACATACATAGACTTCTAGGTTGGTGATATTTTTTCTTTCAATACTTTAAATATTTCACTCAACTCTTCATACTTACATATTTTCTAATGTCTCTTATAATTCTTATCCTTATTCCTACATAGGCAAGGTGTTTTCCCCCACCTCTAGCTTCTTGCAAGATTTTCTCTTTGTCTTTCTTTTTGCAGTTTGAATATGATATTTGTTGTCTTGTTGATTATTACTTTTTATTTATTCTTTTTGGTGTTCTCTGAGAATCCTAGATGTTTGGTTTGATGTTTGTCATTAAATTGGGAAAGTCCTGGCTATTACTATTTCAAATATTTCTTCTGCTTCTTTCTCTTTCTTCTCCTCTCATATGCCAATTTTGCATATGTTACACCTTTTGATGTTCTGTTCTGTTTTTTCATTGATTTTTCTCTTTGCATGTCAATTCGTAATGTTTCTATTGGCCTATGTTCAAGATCACTGATTTTCTACTCATCCATGTCATGCCTACTGTTGTGCCCATTGAGGGAATTCTTTATTTCTATTACTGCATTTCCTTTTGATACTTTATGAGAGTTTTCATCTCTCTATTTACATTATCCATCCGTTATTGCTTATTTTCTACTTTTTCCATTAAAAGTAATTTTAAAGTACCTGTCTGATAGTTCCAACATCTGTATTATATATGAATGTGTTTCTGATCATGACCTTGTCTCTTCAGCTTTTCAGACTGTGCTTTATTTTGCTTTTTGGCATAACTTGCCTGCTTGTTTGTTTTTGCTGTTGTAGAAAGCCAAGGATGTTGTATTAGGTAATAAGAACTGAGGTAAATAAGCCTTTATTTTGAGGATTTTTGTCAATCTGTTTCAGAGTTAGGCTGTATTTACTGATTGTTTTATCTATATATACCAGAGGCTTCAAATCTTTCTGGTGTGTTTGTTTGTTTTTGTGTCCTCCCTTGATTTTAGGCTCCCTTTGTTCTCTTATTTTAAGGAAGTCTTTTTCTTGTATATTTTTCTATTTTAATCCACTGTTATACTGGAGCTTTGTTGGTGAGGTGGTTGGTATGGGAGCGGGGAGAATTCTATAATTGTCTGAGTAAGTTTCAGTCTTTTACTGAGGTGTGGCATACACAATTGTTTCTCTAGTGGTATAGCCTTCCCTGCTCCAATCACTTACTTACTTTCCTAGCTGTAGCTTTCACAAACCATTTCCTTGAAACCTTGACCTCTGATAAATATCTTTATCCTCCTACCAGGAGAAATAGGAAGGATGAAGGGAGCACTAATGAGGAATCATTCTCTTCCACCAGGTGGCATAACATTTCCAGATTATGCCTTGGCTAAGTTATTTCATCTGTAAGTAGGCCACTGTTATGGAGATGTATCTGTACATTTTTCACAATAGTTACCCTTCTCCTTCTCCAGCCAGAGCCACAGGGTGGATCAATCTTTATGCTTACCTTGAGAACTTGGTGGGGTTTATGGAAGGAAAATCTTCAAAAGTGTTGGGTTGCTCCTAAGATTGCATATCTTTACTTCCCACCTTCACCCACAAGTTTCTCACTGTCATGCTAGACCACACTCAGCCTCCAACCATTCTTCCACATTGCCATGTAAGTTTTTCTATCAGTTTGTGGCTCCAGAAGCTTTTACTCCAGGTAAGCAGACATCATTTGCTGTGTCTCTCTGGATGTACCTGTCTCTCCAGATTTCAGGGTGGCTGTTTGCCCCTTGACCTTTATTCTTTGAAGGGTTCAATAAAAGTCATTAATCTTCAGTTTGTCCAGATTTTTCTTGTTATAAGAATGGGAGTGACAACTTTTACTCTCTTTATATGTTGGGGCATGCCAACATATAATATTTAGTATTTATATGCTGATACTTCCCAAATCTATTTTAGAAAGCTACTGATAAGCTCTGAATTATTTACTGCTTAATGGATAGCTATAAACTGACTCATAGAATTCTAAAAATAATATTTTCTAAACAGATCTTATTATTTTCCTTCAATATGCAATCATTTCTCTTTATTACTTTTCTTAAAGAATTATTCAAATATTAGGTAAGATATCAAGGCAGAAGTACATAAAGCACCTTTACATCTCATTCCTCCCCTTGCCTTTGAGGGAGTGAATGCAGGTACAGGGGTAAATAAAGCAAATTGCATTTAAAAAGATGAGGGTTGCAGATGTGGCTCAAGCAGTTAAAGGCATGATTCCCACATGGGAGGTCCCAGGTTTGGTCTCCAGTGCCTCCTAAAATAAACAAACAAACTCAAATAACAAGCAAACAAATGAGAAAACCAACTCAGGGGAGCCAATATGGTTCAGTGGTTGAGCGCCGGCTTCCCACATACAGGTCCCCAGGTTCAATCCCTGGCCCCAGTACCTCAAAAATAAATAAATAAACAAACAAACAAACAAATAAATAAAGTCTAGTTACAGGGGTCAGTAAACTATGATCTTAGGGCAAATCTAGCCCATTTCCTGTTTTGTTAAATAACATTTTATTTTAGAACAGCCACATTCATTCATTGATGTGTTGTCCATGGCTGCTTTCATGCTACAGAAGTAAAATTGAGAAGTTGCGACAGAGGCCGTGTGGCCCACAAAGCCTATAATATATAATGTCTGACTATTACAGAAAAGTTTTGCCAACTCTTGGTTTACTATGCAGTGTTAAAATGTCAGAAAATATTTTCATTAGTATTACTTACTTTTTCATTTTTACCTAATAAGAGAGATAATTCTTCTAGAAGGGGAATGGAAGAGGATTTGCACAGTCATATTTGTGGCTTTGCCATTAAATTATGGTGATAAGGAAGAGCAAATCTAAAGCAGATGAAAGAGAAATGAAGGAAAACCACAAGGAAAGTAATGCAAAGTCTTAGCTGATTAATGAAATGGACCGCAACCCAGAAAGCAGAGAAGTATATGAGAGAGAGATTTTATTTTAGTCTTTACAAAAGGAAATGAGATGCATTATGGCAATTTATACTTTTTTTTGAGACAAATGTCCTTATATAACATTTTAAAACAAAAAAATTCAAAAATAATATGCATTATGACATTAAAATGTTTGGGAGACGCTTTAGAGATTGTTTTGGGGTATTGATGATTGATTGCCTAATTCCTATTTCAGTGATAGATAAAAAGATAGATGATAGAGATAGAGATAGAAATACACAGACATAGAAATTATAAAGCTAGACCTAGAGCTAAAGCTAGAGATACAGCTAGAGATAGAAAGATAGAGATAGGGATAAAGCTAGAGAGATAGGGCTTGCCCTCAAGAGAGGTAGTGCTGAGCTGATAAATTTTAGTAACTACTCCTGGAAAAAAAAAGTATGCCTAAGTATACATACATAAGTTCAGTAAAAATTTCATTGATGTAAAGCATGTATAGGACACACTTAAAAATAATAAAATTTACAAAACTATTTTAAACTAAATATAGCCACTCTAATGTTACGTAATGTGATCTGAGGTTTTTGCTGTACACTCTTACTTGTAGCCTAACTGGTTGAAATTTACAGACAAGTGTATTCCAATAAACATGTTGGTAGATATTTTCTTTTATGAAAATGAGTAAGATTGAAGAGATATTAGAAGATATATGTCAGAACTTTACTTATTTGCCAATGATATCAGCAATGTCTTTGACTGGATCCAATAATAATTTTTGAAATATGGATGAATATTTCCTCAATTTTTTGTGCAATTCATAGTGTAACAGCTTTACGTTTACATGACACACTTTAAGTTTAATCTGAAATATTAACATTTCCTCCATCATTTTTTTAAGTCTAGACAATCAACAAAACAATAAAGCAAGCCCTGATTTGTAGTGTTTACTGATTTCCATGAATAAATATTCCCACCATGCTAATTTTCAGCTACAAACATGATGCCACTGAATACAGAGTTAGAATAAATATGCTGTAGCCCAATATAATATGATATTTCCACTGTTCAGGAATAAAAGATCTAATTACCTCAAGACCATAGATATTAGTAAAATGTAGCAAAATAGGAAGTGATGGATTTTAAGGATTTATTATCTTTCCTTTGTATATAATTTATTTAATTGTAAATTTGTATACTTTAATTTTTAATAAGGGCTATCTTTAAAAACTGGTTTGCAAATTTCTTGGAAATTTCACAATTGGCTTTTATAGGTCAAGACAAAGTTGCTCCAGCACACCACTGTGCAGAGATAGATATAAACACTTATTTCCAATATATTTATTATGTAATTTATTAAATGTACTGGAATTTTTCAGTGATTCAAATCCTTAATGAGAATTCAGAGTCCTGTGTTGGGTTTATTGTATATTGGTAGGCACCATTTGGCAAGTCATTTTGTTTGCTCTTTTATGAAAAGAATTAGTTGGATCAGATGATTGTTCTTGGCCTCACTGAGTCAGGCTGAAATAACATGACTGAGATTCATCATCATGATGAAAAAATTCACTAAACTAAATAAGGATGGTAAAAGGATCATTCTACCAAGAGACTAGCTGCAGCTGCAAAATGGCTTTTCTCTCCCATGGATATCTTTGTCCTGAGGAGACCCCAACGTAACCCCCATTTCAGAAGACTTCCATGATATAATTCTGTCCTTGAAATGCTGAGACATAGTCAAAACAATCTCTGATGGGATATCAAAAGTTTTGATGCCGTTCCACTAGGCTTCATGAGTTTGGGAATAGAAATGGAGTTCCTAATTTTCCTGGCCTTGGTACCCACTCAGTGATGCTGAAACAGCAATCTACAGATTATCTTCCAGAGTACCCTACAGAGTACCTTCCAAGTAATTTTGGAAATCTCCTGGTTTACTTAGCAGTTATTACAATTTAGTCTGCAGCCAGTCCATTGTTACCACTGCTCTGTTCAGCATCTGGAGAGTATTGCTGCAACTATAAGGGTTTTATTGTGTTACCTTAAGAATCCACTGAGTAACAGTATATCAGCTTGGAACTTTCTATCTCCCTCTATGGTAATCTGAAGTGTGCTGTTGAGTACATCAAGCATCTGCTGCCTTCTTCTGGTTGATACATTGATTTTCTGGATTTTTGTAATGATGTGGAAGAGATTTGCCTCCCCTGTGTAGAATTTTGATAGAGAAATCCCAAAGGAACAAAGTCTATGTTGAATATTTTAGAGGCTTTTGATTTCTTTTTCTTTGTTTTTATTTTATTATTTTTTGTTTGTTCAGTTTTGGCTCATCTTACTTTTACAAGATTGGATACTGAGAGAAAATGATTACAGACAAAAAAATAATCCAAGTGACACTTGCCCTTCATATATTTCCCATCTAAAGTTAATGTCACTTTTATAAGTTACTTGTGTCTCATCTTCTATACGTACTCCTGATAACACCTCTTGTCCATCTTTGAGGTTTTTTCCTTATTGATTTGTAAGAGATCTTTATGTATTTTTTTAATCAATAGTTACTTTATTTTTATTTAATTATTTATTTTTAAATATATTTCTTAGATTTTTAAAAAAGATATTTAGATTACATAAAATATTTCATAAAAAAATATAAGGAATTCCCATATGCCCCACTCCCCAGACCTCCCGCTTTTCCCCACATTAATAACTTCTTTCATTAGTGTGGTACATTCATTGCAATTGATGAACACATTTTGGAGCATTGCCACTAAGCATGGACTATAGTTTGCATTGTAGATTACACTCTCTCCCACTCAATTCTGTAGGCTATGGCAGGATATATAATGGCCTGTATCTGTCTCTACAGTGTCATCTAGGTCAATTCCAAGTCCTGAAAATGCCCCTATATTACACCTCTTTTTCCCTCTCCCTGACTTCAGCACCTCCAGTGGCCTATAGTTGGTGCTGGAGTTGGTAGGTATATACCCAAGAGACTTGAATCTCTGGGCTGTCCATGTGCCAGGTAGGCCCTGAGCCTCAGCAGAGTTGCAACACCTACTGTCCAGTTCATTGGGCTCACCAAGGACAACCACCACACCAAGGAACTGAGAGAGTCTACAACTGCAAGCAAGAGAGTCCCATCCATCAGCCATATGGGATTGAAGTCCCCTCTCAATTAGAGGTGGAGTGGGCATCACCATCCCAGAATCCTCAGGATTGGGGAATAAAATATGGGCTAGAGTAGACTTACTGGTATTCTACTATAGACTTATTGTGATTCTTTATGTATTTCTAATCTTATTATTTTATCAGGATTTCCAATATCTTCTCCCTTAAGTTTTATTTCCTTACCCTCTTCATGCATTTATTTATTTTAAATTTTAAATGAACCGAAGTTCTTGCATATATGTAGTTGAAAATTTTAATACTTTATATTTTTCTGTTTTTGTTTATTTAAGAATGCTTTTCAAAGTGTTTGACAAAGAGTCAAATCACACAGTGAGAAAAGATCATTGCAATATATATAAAAGGCAAAAACTTTTGTATCCAGTATGTATAAAAATATTAATCAATCAATAGAAAAGACAAATAGAGATATCCTTAAAGGGCTAAAAGTTATCTCATAAGAAAGGAAATCAAAATATCTAATAAAGATGAGCTTGTGGTCAACCTTGTTAGGAATCAAGTAGGCGAAAATTAAAACCACAATGAGATGCTATCACAAACCCAGCTTATAATTTGAAGGTATTATAGCATCTGACCAAATATTGGAGGAATGGGGAGCAACAAGAACTCTTACACAATGCCAGTATGTAATCTGAAAAACTACATTGGGAAAATATTGCATGGCATCTAGTAAAGCAGATTTGTTTATATATTCCACAGGGATAGAAGTGTGAGAACCTATAAAGATAAATAGGACTGAAAACAGCATTGTTTAATAAAACAAAGCTGGAAACAGCCCAAATGTCAATAGAATATATAAGCAAATCATAGCATATTTATGTTATGGAAAATTAAACTAATGAAAATGAAAGTATCATATAATCAACAATCTGGAAGAATCTTAGGGGCATACTGTGGAAAGAAGTCAGGTACAACAGAATACATGAAGTTTGATTACATTCAAACTCTGAATTTTGTTTAGATGCTAATAAAACAATTAAGAAAAGTAAGGAATTGAGTACCATAGATGTTAGATTAGTGATTACTGTTGGAGGAATGAAGGTTACATTATATTTGGAAGTTACAGGGGAGTTCATCTAATGATTTATATTTTATGTGGTGTTTTCTATGTCATATTTCTAAATAAAAAGGCATTTAAATCGCATTTTACAAAACACTATGGTTACATTCAATATCATTTTCTAACTAATATAAATATGCATATAAGTATAATTTTCTTGATATTTCTACATGGTATAATTTATGGGTTATTTTCATATTTTGTTTATATTTTTACAGGTTTTAGTCATGTAATGGCAAACATTTAAAATGTAAATGCAAAAGGACTAGGCCTGTTTGTAAATTTTCCTGAAGCTCTTGAGCGTAGTGTAAAATATGTTTTGTTTTAATTAATTATGTCTTGCTGGTGACATGGAGTTTAGGAGTATCTAAAATTCTAGAAAAAATATTTTTAACCTGCTAAATCCAGTGTATTTAAATCATTTATCATCAAAATTCACTGAATGGATTTGGCCCTATTTACATATTCTTCAGTAAACTCTGTGCCCTAGTTGCTGACAACATGGACTATTTCCAACTACTTTCAGGGCATCTCTAAAGCCTGAGAAAATTGTTAGCTATAATTTAAATTGTTTTGACCCTGCACTCTGTCAACCACTCTCATTCAGAGATATCTGAAGATGTCTAAGTGATTGGTTAGATACAATTATTGTATTGACTAAGATAATATATTATGAAGCCTTGTAAAATATCAGGAATATAGAAAACTCTCAATTAGCAGTAGCTATTTTTTTATGAATTCAAGAGATACTTATTGAGCTTCTGGTGACAGACCCTGGCACTTGCACCAGGCATGCATAATAACCAATGCACAACCCCTGCCCCCACAGGGCTTCCAACAAGGAGAAGGTTCCCACTCCCTATGACCTAGAAAACCAAGGGACCCAGAGGACCAGGCTGCCCTCTGCCCAGGTTTTCCATCCCCAAGGTTCCTTTATCTTGCCCGGGAATACTGAAGTAAGCTTGTCTTTTTTCCCTGCAATTTTATTGAGGTATATTCATATACCATACAAACCATCCACAATGTACATTCGATGGGTTTTGGTGTACTCACAGAGTTGTGCATTTATCTCCATAATCAATATTAGAGCATTTTCACTAATCTGAAAAGAAAAAAACAAAAAACAAAACAAAACAAAACTATCCTTTGGCAGTTACCTTTCAATCCCTCTATCCATCCCCTGCCATACATATCCACTAATTTATTTCCATCTCTGTAAATTTATTTATATTTACCATTTATATAATGAAGTCAAACAATATGCAGTACTTTTGTGTCTGGTTTCTGTCACTTAGGATAAATCCCTATGTCTCTCTTTTTTTTAATTGATTAAAAAAATATTAATACATTACTATTCACTACAGTCGATAGTTTGCTTTAGATGCATTTTAGCTCAGATACCACCCTATTATTAACATCTTTTAATATTAACGTACACTTGTTCTGATTCATTGAAGAACATCCTTATATTTATACTATTACATATGCTATTGTCTGCAACAGAGCTCACTATGCTATACAGTCCCATGTTTCATCCTGTAGCTTTTCTTCTAGTGAGATACACAACCCTAAACTTTCCCTTTCAACCACAATCACACCCCAATTAGTGCTGCTAATTACATTCAATCTAGTGTGCTATCATCAGCTTTCTCCAGTACTAAGCCTCTAAGAATAGGTTTTTAAAATATTGTAGCTGCCATCTTAGGGCTCTCTTTCTCTCATCCCTTCTTCTGGTGAAGCCTCCTGCCACATCATGAGGCAGCCATGTTTTGAGAAGTCCATGTGGTGAGGAACTGAGGGAGTCCTCCAGGCAAGAGCCAGCAAGAAACTAGGGCCCTCAACCCAATTACTCGTGAAGACCTGGACCTGCCAAGGACAGCGTCAGTGATTGTAGAAACAATCTTCTTCCAGTGATGCCTTCAGAAGCTGACAGCAGACTGCAACCTAATGTTAGACTTTGAGCGAAAGCATTGCACCTAAGCTGAGCCTAGATACCTGAACCACAAAAAAACATGTGAGATAATAAGTGTATGTTTTAAGTGGGATAATTTATTATGCAGTGATAGATAACTAATACTTCAGATGAGAGTCAGCTTTGGACTTCTGTCTACTCAGTGAATACTAATGCCAAAGTAAAAATTATCAATCAAATAAAATACTGTCTGACTCTTATATTTCCTACCCCTTCCTTTTTAATATAAGAGGTTTCCAAAATAGCAATAAGCAGTCGGGAGAAGAGAAGAGAAGAATCTGATTGCTAATCTGCTCTTTACTATAAATTTCACCTGAGACTCATTGAGCCTGGGAAGAATATTATCTATTTTTTAAAATTAGACTGGCCTGGATTTTAAATAAATGAAAGTGACCAGAAAAGCTATGTGACCTTCTCAAGATTTCATCAGGACAGAGAGAAACAGGTTTAATAGAACCGGTTTGCAGAGAGAACGGTGGGCAGAATAAAATTGTCTTCGTGTGCTTTATTGGATACAGCTTATTAAAAACAGAAACAAAACTGGCTACACATATTTCCTCTTAGAAAATTCAGTTAAGTTTCTTGGAAGAGGCAATGTTTGTAATATTAAGGAAAGATTAGGGGTTATCCTGGTAGACAAGAGAAGGATGTTTCAGGTGATTTTAACAACATGAGTAAAGACAAGGAGAGCCCTGTGCTTTTTGCTGAAATTCAGCTCAGCATAGGTGTAGAGTAGGTGAAATCTAAAGAATGATAGGGCATAAGTTTGGTGAGGAAGGTATGAAAATAAGGATTTTTGATGCCATACCAAGGGTTTGGGCGGAAGGCATGCAGGTCTTGGTCATATTTAGAGTTTGGAAAGCTCACTGAGGCAGCAGTAAAGAGCAGTATTTTAAGGAAGCAAAACTGTAGCCTGAGGGAATCAGTGTGGAGATTTTAGCTGAACTTCTAAATCATATCATTCACTTCAGAATGTGTAGCAATTTGAAAAGTATTTTTATAAGCCCAATGCAATTCAATAAGAAAATTGTAGAAAGGATTGCCCTTGCATACTATTTCTACGGGGATTAAGTAAAAGTGTTAAAATTTACTGAACTGCACGGTGGAGTACATAGTGAAGAAAGGGCATCAAGTATAAACTCTCTTATGGTTATCACCCTTACCCTATTTTCCACCTGTGTGGCCCTATGAAGCCTTGCTGCTCCTTATATTTCTGTCATGAACAGGAAAGGTACATCTTCATGGAGTCCAGAAACTCAGGAACTGGGGCCCAGCATTCCTGGTTGCACTTCTCCCATGTTTTGACCCCTCCTCCAGTGTACTCTAGGAAAGGGGGCTTGGCGACTCACTCTAGACAGGAATAGCACATCCGTAAGCCCTTCCCAGTTTGAAGAAAATCCTTTAAAATTGCTACCTCCCTTTTGCCCTGTGTATACTTATTGAAAGTTTTGTTTGTTTGCTTTAATGAGTTTAGTACATAAATAAATAAAATCAGGAAAATAGTAAGCATGAATTTAGGTCTTGCAATAACAATTTCTTCTAGGCTAGAAACACAAAATGGTCTAGTTACCTTAATGGCATAGGGAGTTGGAGGCAGGAGTTATAGAGAGGAAAAATTTTCAGCTAAGTACCTCGTGACATATTAATGCTTAAGGTAATGTATGATAAAATGTGAATAGATCTGATTTTAGCATTTAGGTTGTGTCACATTTAATAAATCATTTTGTCATTGTCATAAATTGTAAGCTAATGCATCCCTTTCAGTATTGTTGGATTTTCTCCACTCTGATTACTATAATCAAAATAATGGCTCCTGAAGTGTCAAAACACAGTAAGTTGCAAACTTCTCAGAATGTTGTCTGAACACTTGGAAAAACATAGGTGTTTAATAAATGCCAGATGCATGAATGTTTCAATAAATTAATTAATTCAGATTGCAGATTGGTCATTTAATTGGATCTTACATTTCAAAATTAGGGAGAAATCTAATAATATTTTATGATAAGTCAGAGTTATAAAATATAGGCATTTATTTTTGTGACTTAATACAAAGAAATCAAAAGTGGTTATGCATATTGCCCCAAATCAGCAAATAAATCATTATCAAAATGTGAAAATAAAACTAATAGAAAACAAAAATCTCCAATTTTATGTTTCAAAATGTTATGTACTCAAAATAGTGCAAAAGAAATAGATTTATACTTGTTTCCCTAAGGTAGGCAGTAGGCCAACTAATGAAACAATGTTTTTTTTGGCCCCCTTCCTCCTCTGCTTTAAGTTTCTTTTTCTTTTTCTAGTCTCAGTCATGTTTTTTGTTCCATAAATGAGTTTTATCATGAACTGATAAAAAGTGGATTAGCTCTTGAGCTAGCAATGTTGGCAATTTTTAAATTAAAAAAAAATAACATAGAAGAATGTGTATATAAATGTGTAAAATAAATAGAACAATGAACATATGAGGCAAATTTTAGGGAAATAAAAGTTTAAGTTCTTATGGTAATCCTCTTACTACTTTAAAAAATGTTACTTCATTTTTTGCTTTATCTTTTGTTTTGTAAATTCACATTGCATGATATGTTACTTCTGAAAATTTTCCTATATTTATCTGCTACCTGGTTATATCACTGCTTTTAAGCAAGAAATAGACTTCCTCACAAGTTAAAACATAATTATTAAAATTGTTAACTTATCTGTACTAATTAATTGATTATCAATACCTATGTTCATTGGGCCTACCAAGCATACCATTGTGAGGGCAAGAGATGTGTCCCCTGTGCTCCTGATCACCAACATTTCAATATAATATATCCTAACATTGAAGACTAGGAGAGATTTTGCATGCCAGAAAACACGCTATATCTCTCAAAAGTCAATATATCAGCTACAAATCTTCAAACCCTGAGTTATATATTCATATGCTTTTAAACCCTATAAACATGCAATTCTGTCTGCCAGAAGCAAACCAAATCTTTGGAGAAAGACAGAATCAGCCACAGTCACTGTAATTTCCCATAAACAATATCCAGAGTTCAGTAAAATCACCAGGCATTCTAAAAACACAACCAAATGAAGAAAACAAAACAAAACAAACAAACCAAAAAAAGGGAGAGAAAAAATAGACAATATAAAGAGACCCACTGAGGATCTAGAATTTGGACTTTTCTAGTAAGTACTTTAAAATAATACGACTGGCAAATATAAAATGGAAGAAAGGATGAGTTAGTCTCTCCCTTTTCTTCCAGGTTTCATTGATTTCAGCTTCTTGCTTCCATGGCTTTCTCCTCTCTGCCTGTCTCTATAAGGACTCCAGTAATAAGATAAAGACCCATCCTGATTAAGGTGGGTCATACTTTAACTGAAGTAGCCTCATCAAAAGGTCCTACTTACAATGGGCTCACACTCACAGGAATAGAAACCACGACACCTTGTTTTAAGTACGGTCTGCTCTACTTTTACCAGTGTCTTCATGTGTACAGTTAGATTATTCTTTCGAGATCTTTCTTAAACTCTATGTATGTTACAGCTATATTTTCCTCTAAGGACTGCTTCTGTAGCAGTGTATATGTTTTGGTACATTGTGTCTTGATTTTCATTCATCTTAAGGTAATTTCCAATTTCCCATTTCCTTTCTTTACCCATTAGTTATTTAGGAGTGTGTTTAATTTCCAGATATTTTTGAAATCTCCTGATTTCTGTTACTAATTTCTAATTTTATTCCAATGTGTAAGGAAAATATACTTTGTATTTTTTCTGTCCTTTAAAATTTAAAGGTTTGTTTTATGACCTACGCTATCATCTATCCTGGAAAATGTTCCATGAGCACTTGAGAAAAATAAATATTCTGCTGCGCTTGGGTAGGGTATTCTAAAGATGTTTCTTTTGACTTAGTTTATAATGCTGTTCAGATCTTCTGTTTCTTTGTTGATCTTCTGCATAGTTGTTCTATCCATTATCAAAAGTGGAGTATAAAGTCTCTGATGATTAATATTGTTGAATAGTCTGTTTCTCCATTTCTGTAAGTTTTTGCTTTATGTATTTTTATACTCTGTTAGGTGTATATAAGGTTTTAATTGTTATATTCTCTTGATGGATTGACTTTATAAAAAAATCCTCTTTATCTCTAGTGATTTTTTTTTAAAATCTATTTTGTATAATGTCATTATAGCTGCTCCAACATTCTTTTTTGTTTGTGCTTGCATTATATATCTTTTTCTGTTTACTTTAAATCTAGTTGTATCTTAAAGTTTGTATCTAGTTGTATTTAAAGTTTGTCTCATGTAGAAATCATACAGTTTGATCTTGTTTCTTTTAATGCAGTCTGATGATCTGTTTTTGATTGGATTATTTAATCCATTCAATTTAATATTATTATTGATATAGTTGGATTTATATCTGCCATTTTACTTTTAGTTTTCTATATGTTCCATATCTCTTGTTACACTATTCCTCCTTCGCATTTTTCCACCATATTTTTTGAGTTAGTTCCTTAGTGGTTGCTCTAGGGCTTACCATATAAATCTGAACTTATCAGAATCAGCTTCAGATTTATACTCACTTAACTCCAATAATGCATAGAAATGTCACTCCTTTATGGCTTTATTCCATTTTCTGCCACTTTGAGATATTACTGTTACACATAATTATTTCTATATATCCTATAAACCCAACAATACATAGTTAAAATTATTATTTTAATACTTTTATACCTTTTAAAGATGCAGAGAAAAGAAAGAAGAGTATATATTTATGGTTATTGTATTATTATTTTTCTTATCATTTCCAGTTCTCTTCATTTGCTCTTGTGGATTTAAGTTACCTTCTGGAGTCATTTCCTTAGCCCAGTTCAACTTTGCTCTTACCCATCTCCTTTCTACTATTATGAGAAACTATACTGCATTCCTGTATGTTCTGGATCCAACAGATATATATATATATATAGCAATTTAGTTTTAAATCAGTTATTAGGAGAAATAATAAAAATGCATTTCTACTGTCTTTCATAATTACAGAATTACCTTTACTTGTGTTCATTGTGTTTTCATGCCAATTTAAATAACTATATAAAAGTTAAATAAGCATATCCTTCAATTGACTTGTAAATTCAGTACAATTGCAGTTCAAATCTTATTACCTGCCTGTGTGGGTGGGGCAATTTATCAGCTCTTTCTAAAATTTTTATGGAAATTTAAAGGGCCAAGAATAGCCAAGAAAATCTTGAAAAGAATATCAGAATATTAAAACTGCAATCACATCCCAGAATCTAGGTGGGTTTAGCAAATACGTTTATTTATCACTCAATTAATACTCTAATATGCAGGAATCCAAGGACTATGGCTCCTCCCCATTCAGTGGCTCTGTTATGCTCTAGGGCTGCAGAGTCCCCTGTGCTGCCTCTGACTCTAGGTGGGAGATGGAGGAAGAAAGAGACAGGATCACTTATGATTTTATTAAGAGTTATGTTTTTATGTGGAACATATTTCAACTCACTTTACACTGGCCAGAAATAAGCCTTATGGCCTCATCTAATTGTAAGTGAAGGTAGAAAATTGATTCTATTTTAGCTCCCTGAAATGTAAGGAGAATGCTAACATTCTGATTCATAGCAGTTGATGCTATAATAATAATAATATTTTTCTTGGTAGAAATTCTGTATCAATCAAATCTTTCATTTCTTCAGGTTTCATTTCAGTACCACAAGTTCTTAAGAATTTCAAAAGCTGGATACTTCAATCTGGAATAGCCTTGATTTGCTGATTTATAAGTTATTATATAAAATTTCTAAGAACATTGTTATTGCCTGAACACTAATTATGAAATTCAGTTTTAGTTTGGCCTAGTTTTTTTGGTTTTATCTGTCTACTGTTCAGGGATCAAGGGAAAGAAATCGTATGCAAATTCGACAAAGTACTAATAATACAAACTTTGTGAAAAATGAAGCAAAAGCCCAAAAAGAGAAATGTTAATGCAAGTGAGTCAAGATTTATTCCAAGTCTTAGGCAATTAAATATTTTGCATATGAAAGCCTTTGAAATATTCACTATCATTATTGTTAACTTCAAATGCATCAGCTTTCATTTTCTAAACTGTAAAAAGGAAACAAACAAATGAAACTAACTCCACTGTGTTTCATACAGATGCGTGAAGATGCTTAGACTATGTGTTCTATTTTCCCAAACCAGATGCTTAGGGATATGCCATGGTTGGGTGGTTTCTTTTTTACCAAGATGTTGTTTCACAGACAGCTTGATTCTTTATGGACTATGTGTGATGGAGAGGCATGTATTTAATACACAAATTAGATAGCAAAAGAAGAAAAATGTATGATAAAATGAAAAGATGTGTAATAGGTTTTACATTCTCAGTACTTAAACCATGTGTGGAAAAACATGATTTAAAAGAAAAAAGTAAAAGAAATTGTGGTCATCTCAGCACTGGGCTTCAGAAATATGCATACAAGTGCTTACTCCATTTTGATTTTAATTTCTTAGAACTTTTTTTTTTTTTTTTTTTAAAGCTGGAATTTTATTAGATCATTACTTAAGTCAAAGGCAGCACCTATAATTTGATTAGCAGGCTCAGAAATGTAATTGCTAAACAGCTTTAACAAGTATGGGTGTCCTATACTAGACAGTAACTATTTGACCCCATCCCTGACATTTTAGAAATATTAATTTTGTCATCTCAAGTATATTACGAGCTCCTTGAAGGTAAATAATAAACTTAGAACTTTTGATTTATGAAGACTTCTTTATAGTGATCACATTTTATAATTATTTGTGTTTAATTCAATCTCAGGGAAATATAAAAAGACAGATTCAGGTGAGCCCTCTCCTCCAAAGACTTCTTGAAAAAAGAAACCTAACTGAACAGAGTATAAAAGTACAGGCCTTGGACTTCTAGCAGAAATTACTGTATCCTGGAAAGCCTAAAAGATTAAAGACCAACATTGTCTGTGGTTATACCATTACTTATTTTCCATGCTCATTAAATTATATGATGTTCTTAATCACACTCTGTGAGCTTTACATTTTTCTCAGTTAGACAACGAATGCATTTTTGTAGTGTATGGAAGGGAGAAGGAAAGTATTGGTGCATACTACAGCAAACTACAAATGGATTTCTGCTATTATTTTGCAAATGCATCTCAACAATAAACCAATAATATTTTTGTATAGATTTAATAATATACTATTTTATAGGGAAAAGTTATTCAACAAATGGGCCATTAGTCCCAGAAATGTTTATTTTCTCAATTTAGGGCTGCATTAATAAAAGCTATTTAAAGATGTGTTTGTTAACAAATCTGTTATCCAACTTTGTTCATTTTTCAGTAATCATATAATTTAATATGATTATAAAAATGAATTAAAACTCTATCCTTAAATCAACTAAAATATTCTAGGCTGTATACACTTAATTTTAAATTTCCAGTGAAATTTTTACTCTGAAATGGTTACAGAATTTGGGGAACAAACTAACTGGCCTTAAATAAAGAATAAAAATAAATTAAATATGATACATTCATAATTCTTTAATGAAACAAATGTTTTAGAAAGATAAATTAGACATATAATTTGACCCACAATATATTACTGTTTGAAAAGAATGAGATAACAGATACCAAATTTTTGGTATTCCCAGCTCTTCTAGGACATGCAATTGATTTCTTTTGATTCTAAGCATCTTAAATCCAACAATTTGATTCTAGATCATAGTTCTCTGATGCTCAACAACAAATTTAAACACTTAACAAAGACTGAAAAGCTAGAGTACTTTCCTGGTGTTTACAAACTCAGATTAAGGGAATAGTGTCACTTTCTCACAGTAGTGAAAGTTTGGAGGATGTGAGCTAGATTAATGCTGGTAAATAGATAAAGAGAAATTGAGATGAAATACAGAGCATGGGTGCCTTGAAAGCACCTGAGACAATTGAGAATGGGGCCATGTATTGTATCTTAGATATCACAGAAGTACAAAATGCATGTTAAAATGAAGAAAAGTGGTTGCATGCAGGTGATGAACAGTTTCCCAAATGCTTATGGGGAAGAATAAAATATGACTTTTAATGATCAGTTTAGGAAAGTTTTTTTTTTTTTTATGACTCAAGATTTAAGCACTATTTAAGCTATGCTCAAAAAAAATTCAAAGCATTCAATGCCACTTAATATACTTAGTGAGATCTAGTAAGAAGAATTTGGGGATATTCAAATAAGGAAGCAAATTAATTACATTAAATGAAATTGCTTACAATTACAGTCATACCTTGATACTCAACTGCTTTGAAACTCGCCGAATTTGGTATTTGGCACAGTTCAATGTGAAAATTTTGTCCTGGTACTTGTTGTTTGTTTGATAATCAATGTGCAAGCTACAACTTGTCGGCATCAGTTGCCTCATGACTTGCTATCCTTTCCAGCTGAAACAAAGGGCCACACATTAGTCACGCAGTAGCTCTTGCCCTGTGCGCATCTCCTTGCAGTCTTATCTTAGCTTCTGTGGTCATTTTCTGTATTTTTGGATTTTTTTTTCTCATCTTGGGTCCTAAGAAAATGAGCAGTGATAGCGCTGAGCAGAAAAGAAAATTGCTTTGCACCACCATTGAGCAAAATAAAGAAATAATAGGTAAATATGAGAGTGATATTTGCACTACTGATCTTGCTAGGGATTACGGTATGCCTAGAACAACGGTCTCCACCATCAATTAAGAATAAAAAGCAATAAAAAAGGCTGATGTTGTGAAAGGAGTTAAAGCAATGACAAAGCAGCATTCCCGAACACTTGAGGACATTGAAAGGCTGTTATTAATTTGGGTAAACTAAAAACAGTTACAGGGCGACAGTGTATCTGAAGCCATGATATGTGAAAAAGCGAAAGTGTTGAATGCCAATCTTTTGAAAAACAAACTGGAACCGAGTAATGAGACTGTTGAAATTTTTAAGGCCAGCTGTGACTGGTTTGATAACTTTAAAAAGAGGACCAGCATCCATAGTGTCGTGAGGCATGGCAAGGCAGCAAGTGCTAATAAGAAGGCTGCTGATGAATTTGTCAGTGAATTTCAAGACTATGTAGAGGCTGAGGGTTTTATTTCCCACCAAGTGTTTAACTGTGATGAGACCAGAGATTTTTGGAAAAAATTGCCCAGTAGAACCTACATCACAAAAGAGGACAAGGCATTACCAGGCCACAAACCAATGAAGGACAGGCTCACTCTATTGTTGCGTGGGAATGCTAACAGGGACTTAAAACTCAAGCCTCTACTAATCTATCATAGTGGAAACCTGCAAATTTTCAGGAAGCATAATGTCATAAAAAGCAAACTCCATGTGATGTGGAGGGCAAACAGCAAAGCTTGTGTCATGAGGAAATTTTTCATCAAGTGGATAAATGAAGTGTTTTGTCCCTCAGTGAAAAAATATTTGCTGGAGAAAGATTTGCCTTTGAGAGCTTCTACATTTGGACAATGTGCCTGTCCACCCTCCAGCTTGGAGGATGACTTATTGGAGATGAGCTTCATCACTGTAAGGGGTCTGCCGCCCAACACTACTCCTCTCATCCAGCCCATGGACCAGCAGGTCATTTCACACTTCAAAAAGTTGTACACTAAGGCGCTTTTCCAGAGGTGCTTTGAGATCACCTCTGACACCCAATTGACCCTCACAGAATTCTGGAAGGAGCATTTCAATATCCTGCACTGCCTTAACCTTATTGATAAGGCCTGGAACAAAGTCTCTTATAGGACAATGAATTCGGTATGGAAGAATTTTTGGCCAGAAGGTGTGACTTAGAGAGACTTCGAAAGGTTTGAGGCTGACCCCAAGCCTCCAAGTACAGAGGGTACAGGTGTGCAGGATATTATAATATCCTCTTTGGGCCAATCCATGGGTCTGATGTTGAGAACTTAGTGGAGGAACATCGTGAAGAGCTCAGCACTGAGGAGCTGCAGGAACTACAGAAGGAGCAGCAACAAGAGGTGGCCGAAGAGATTTCTTCAGGTGAGGAGTGGATAAGGGAGGATGTCCCCAGTTCCTTGATAAGAGACATGTGTGCAAAATGGGCAGAAGTTCAAAATTTTATGGAGACGTACCATCTGGAAAAGCTCTGACAAGCAGAAATGTGAATTTATTGAATGACCAAATAATTTCACACTTTCCAGGAATTCTGAAAAGAAGAAAAAAGCAGTCCTCATTGGATAAGTTTTTAATGAAGGTGACAACAAGTGTACCAGAGCCCATGGTGCAAGTTGAAAAAGGCAGAAAAGAGAAAGAACACCTGAAGTGCACGTGCCCAATGTTCTAGTGGAGGGGGACTCTCCTTCCAAGCAACACTCCATGTAACCTCTCCTCCTCACCACTCTCCTCCCACCATCCCATTAGGCCATGAACTCCTCTCAGTAAAGGAAAGGTAAAGTTTTCAAAAAAATGTATCTAAGTATTTGTGAATTTTGTGGTTTATTTCTCATGTAAAGTAATGATATACAACTCTATCGTTCTACATATTGCCTTAAAAATGTGCAATGTCTTTGGTTTGGGAACCATTAAGTTTATTTAGATTATTCTTTTGGGGAAAATTTTGTTTGGTACTTGGCATTTTTGATACTCATTGTGCCTCCTGCAACCAATTAACGATGTGAACAATGTGTACCAAGGTACAGTGGAATTTTGCTATTTTATATATTTTCTCAGCATAGTTGTCTGTGACTGACTACCATCCATTTGAATAGCTTTTAAGCTTTTAAGATAAATATCATTATACTGGAAATTTAGGGTTTTGTTTGTTGTTATTGGCTGGTTTTATCATTTTAAAAATTTTTATAAATAATTTTTCAAACACAAACAAAACAGATAAAATAGTATAGTGAACCTCCCGGGTAACCATTACCTAGCTTCAAATATTTTGACCAGTTTTTTTTCTGTCTTTAACTCTTCCAACTCCTTCTTCTTACCAATTAGATTACTGTGAATCAAACTCCAGGTTTTCCTATAATTTATATTAATTTCAGTTTTCTGCCTGCTAAAAATGCTATGTCAGTAGCAACAAGCACATCCAGCACCCATACATTGTATTTATAAATATCATTTTCCATTTGAAGGAGCTAGAAGACCTGACTCCAGGGTTAAGACATAGCCCAGAAAATCATTTTTGATAACATAAGTGCTAAACACACACACACACACACACACACACAACCAGAAAACAAAACAAAATAATAAACAAGATAGCAACATGCCAAAAGAGCCCAAGAGGGAGGCAAGGGGCATTGGGCAAATTTAGGATATCAAAACAATAGTAGCAACAGTTTATATATCATTGAGCAAAATAAGAAAAGTCAATATTGATAATTAAATAAATAAATAAAGGGAAAGAGCATTAGTAAATAATGATATTCCTATTCCTATAGTAATAATCAATTCAGGCAAGAATCACCAATAGATGCTGTCATAGCTATCAAAATTTTTTGTGTGTCACCCCTACATCCATCTTATTTTTGCTAAGACTCTTGCCTCAACATTAACCTTTGGCCTAGTTAATTAACAGTTTTCCACCCTTGGGGCCTAGACTTTCCAGTGTCAAACCCACACCTATGGCTACTACCCACATCACCTACATGCCTCACTCAAAACCCACAGATGGGCCCAAATAATAAGCTAGCCATCCATTCCCACAGCCCTCAGACCCCAGTTTTCCCACACATTTGCTTTACCCAATCCTTGACTCCCAGAGAAAATTTACTAACCTCCACCCTAGACCACAATAAAGGCACAACCCACGGGTCCGTCTCATTCCTCTTGCATGCTCACTATTTGCTGGTTGAGTCACTGGTACTGATTATGCTTCCTGTAGACCCCTCATGGCACCTCTCTTTCTCTGGGATCTGTAAGTAACAATTTTTCCTCATGCATTCTTTTTGGCTTCCCATTGTGTAGCACTTGACCTGAACCCAAATTTAAAATACAACTTAATTAATTCAAAACAGATGCTAAAACTAAGGGAGAAACACATTATTTACATGCATTGAAATTATATCCCCATAAATTAAGTATTGACTATAATAAGGAAAAAGGAGAAAACTTAAGTGAAATCTTGCAGACATAATCTTAATAAAGTGACCAAATTTGACATTACCAATAACAGTGCAAGTGTTACCATACACCTCTTAGTACGATCCCCTGGGAATCACACAGTATTACTTTTATCATATTTCTACCAAGATGCATAATCTGAATCAAGTTATGAGGAAACATTAGCAAAACCCAAATTCTTGGAGATTCCACAAAAGTAAGAGTTTAAGAAGTTCTTAACGTCAGTATGGACACAGCTATTAGGTGGGCTTGCACAAATTTATAGAATTAACAAGTAAGGAGACATTGAGGCTAAAAATGGATTTAGGCTGTTTATTACAAAGAAAAATAGTAAAAATTTTGTATCAGTTCACTAAGTCTCAGTCACAGAGGGTCATGTATTGAAAGCCTGCACATACAATGAGGATGTTTATAGAAAGGAACCCAGAAAACAGGAAACTTTGTTTAAACAGGGTTGCTGGCAAACTTATTTATCCTAGAGATGATATGAGTCTCTCATGGAAGATAACCAAATCTCTTCAAGGAAGGAGTGAAGTTTTTCTCATTTCATTTCCTGGAATTTATCAGGTAAAGAGGAAATCCGTATCTTCACTATCTGGGAATTTTAATAATTTGCTTTAGAGGGAGTCACTTCTCCATTTTTCCAGGGATGTTTGCTTATACAAACATGAAAATATAGTCCTGAAACAAAATGACTTATTAATCTCTATATGAAGAAAAATTTGAGAGGTCCATGGACAATTGTCTCCCAACAATAAATAGCTTCTTTTATTTAAAAACAAAGGTTAGTGACATGAAAGGCAAAGAAAAACCCAGGAGGAAAAAAGATCACCTACCTGCAGAAGCCCAGCCATGTAGATATCATGCAAAAAAGCAAGTTCTGCCAGCTTCCTCACACTATATAAATAGTGCAGCATAAAATCATAACTCAAATTATTCTGTCTCTTGTCAGAAGCAGACTTCTCAAACAAAAACAGCAATGTCTAGGTAGGAATTGCAATAACCAGATGATTGTACAAACAAGGAAATCAAATATATGGGTAAAGCAACAGCAGGTAAAAAAAACAAACTCAAATATTGCAAATACTGAGATGTGATTAAATAGAAGTAATAGAGCAATCACTCTAATCCTTTAAAATAAATAGAATGCTTAGAATGATGAAAGAGGATATTGCATCTTAAGGCAAGAACAATTGACTTCCATGGGTTTGTGGATATCAACTATTTTAAGAGCTTGTAAATTTAAAAGATCATATTTGAAACTAACAAAAAACAAAGAAGTATATGCACAACACATAGAAGAATGGAAGACTAAAGTTGTAGAAAGTATTATTTTAGGGATTTTGGAGTTAACGCCCCAAAAATTTGACCACTAGATAGCAGAGACATATAAGCTACTTACTGGGGGCAATTCCTTGACAGGTTTGCAGTGGCAGAGGAAAGCCCTTGCAGCAGGAAACCATCTTAAGGCCAGTGGCACAAGGGAGCCACAAGAGGGGAAATAGGGCAAGGGTAAAACTCTAAAACTTGCAGTAGAGAAGAAAAAAAAGGAAAAGAGAGGGGCTTATTTGTCCAGATATTGCAGAGTCAGCATAGTGGGCAGCCTTTGAGCCACAGAACTCTGAGATGCCAAAGTAGCTTGGGACTTTTAAGCTCAGGGTCTTATCTTATCAACTGAGAGCAGATGTTGGTCCAATTTCATGGGAGATGCAAAGCAGGTTAACTCTAAATGGCTAAAAATTGCCTATGTGAGCTATTTTTTTAAAAAAAGAATTGAATGTATAAAAATTTGAATTTGGAGTGGTAGCTTTTTCTAAGAGATGCAGGATGCTATGAAGAAGTAAAAAATACACCATGCTACTACACAGAGGCTATTTTTGGTTTATTTATATAAAATTCATCAACTTACAAAGGTCTTTCTAAGAAGTCTTTATAAGGACAGGCGAATATAAGATTTGGGTACTCTGAAGAAATTAAAGAAGGAGAGCAGAGTGGGAAGTTCCAACTTCTGTATAATAGGATCCATTAGGGGAGAACAGAGAGAATGAAACAGCAACAAGAGAGTTAATATTGAAATAATTATTAACAGAAAATTCTGTAGAACTAAGGAGAAGACCTGTGAAGTGAAGCTTATAAATGAGTGAAGTTCTCATAACTAGAGTTATATTAATAAAACTTCAGAAAATCCATAATAAAGAAGAAATTTTAACATCTATTTAAAGAATGAGAGAAAGGGAGGAATGTTGACTACAAAGAGGTACACTAGTTAAGTGATTACTAGACCCTATGTTCACAAAAAAAAGAAGCAGCATTTCAAAGCTCTCAGAAGGGGTGTTATGTTTACCAATATCAGTTTTAATAATATCTAGAAAAACCCTAAGACTAAAATATTTTGGGCCATGTTTTATTGGGGAAGGTGCCCTATTCTAAGTTAGTGATTAAGGACATGAGTTCTAGAGATTAATGGCCTGTTTTGAAATCCTGCCTCAGTGACTCACTAGCTAAACTCATCATTGGTAGGTAACGACATCTCTGTGCCTCAGTTTTCTTATCTGAAAAAATATGTATATAACATTAGTTCATATGGCTCTTGTGAGTATTTAATGAGTTCAGAAATGTAAGATGAATAGAAATACTGTGTCTGCTTTGTAGTAATTGCTTAAAAATGCTAGAGATTTAGTATTATTATTTTAGTAAGCAAAGTTCTATGGATAGATCTTTCTCACAGAGTGGGATATTGGTCTTTCAAATGACTAACTCAAAAAATATTAGTTGATATTTGAGATATAAAAGTCATATTATTTAAAATGTTCACCTTTTTCAAAATAGTTTCAGTATTCATATTGAATGCCCAGTAAGAATAGGATTATTAAAATGTGTTCAAGATATACAGGTGATGTCAGCAGAAATGGTAGAGTAAAGCTTTCCTGAAAATACTCTCCTCCATAAAAGCAATGAGAAAATGGACAAAAATTATAAAAGAAATAGTTTCTTCAGAAATCTGTAAATTAACCAATGCCTTGTAACAATATGGGGAGCATTTATTTAGGACAGATGACAACATCAGTAAGAAAAAATGATCTTTGTGGCATTTTAATGTTCCCTATTACCATCCCCCTCTCATTAGCTCCATTGAAAACCAGCAGTCTTGAAATCATGGTGAATATCTGAAGCTAGCAGCCAATGAAAGGAGCAGAATGGGTTGGAGCTTGTGGAGTGAGTTGCTATATGGTGCATTAGGGGAACACAGGCTCAGACATAACAGAGACTTTCAACAAGTGACTGCTTTATTATTTAAACAGCACAAAGTCTCCAAAAGAGTAGGGAAAAAGATCCCACCATGGGCCAACTGCTTGGATCAGTGACCATGGATAGCAGCTCCACATGCCCCGCTTTGTGTCAGAGGTGATGGACCAATTGTGGCTGGTCCCCCTGGAAAGCTAACTGCTCTGCAGCTCCATACACCTTACTTCATATCAGAGACGGGGACACCTTCACTGTCTGAGTGCTGAGTTTATACACTCCAGGGGGATGGGGCTCTGCCAGTGAGCATCACTTTTTTCTTGGCAAAGAGTTAATATTTCCAGTATTTTCTTAGGAGGTACCAGGGATTGAACCCGGGGCCTCATACATGGGAAGCACATGCTCAACCACTTGAGCTACATCCCCTCCCTGTGGGCTGCTTAAGATTTGTTTCCCCCAGCCACCTATCATCTCTTGCAAAATAAAAGCATACCCAATACTTGCATGCAAGCACAAATCTGAAAGGAAAAGCTGGGAAATAGATGTACATTGGAGACTTTGAAGACCTTTGACATACTCTGGGGAATCTAGAAGACCACTGCAAACATAGGGCTATGTGCATGTCCAGGAAAATCTTAAAATGGCTTGTTCCTCTGGCTGAACTTGAGGCTATGCAAAAGCAGGAACTGAGGCCAAGACAGAATTGTAAACCGCTTGCTTGCACATTAAAGCCATGCCAACAGTACACACACAAAGCCCGGGAGACTTATTATGCCAAGGCATTTAAAGAAATCTCTATCTAATCTTTAGCTGACCATTAAGCTAACTGAACAATGCCTTCAGTGACAACACACAACAAAGATTATATACAACAGAATTAGATCAGGAAAGCCACCAGACACACAGCAACAGCAGCAGAAACTACAAAAAACAACAACAACAAATCCTTGGAGAGGAAACTTACTTCCAGACTTGCCACATTATGCTATTTAAAATGTCCAGTTTGAAACAAAATTTTATGAGACATGCAAAGAAACTAATTATGGCCCACGCAGAGGGAAAAAAAAATCAGTCACTTGAAACTGTCCCTGAGGAATCCAAGGCATTAGACTGACAGAGCAAAGAATTTATATAAGCTATTTTATTAAAAGAACTGAAGGAAATGATGTCTAAATTATTAAAGTATGAGAATAATGTCTCACAAAAAAGAAAACATCAATAAAGAGAGAGAAATTATAAAAAAAATCCAAACAGTAATTCTGAAGTTAAACAGCATAATAACAGAAATGAAAAATTTATTAGAGGTGTTCAGCGCAGATTTGAGTTGCTGGAAAAAAAAGGGGGGGAACTGGAAGGTTGGCAAATTGAAATTATCCAGTCTGAGCTTTTGAAAGAAGAATGAAAAAAAAAAAAACACACACACACAAAGCCTCAGAGACCTGTGGGAAACCATTCAGCATATCAATATATACATAATAGTAGCCCCAGAAAGAGAGGAAAGAAAGAAAGAATGGCCCAAGACCTCCTAAATTTGATGAAAAATATTAAGCTACACATCAAAGAAGCTCAGCAAAGTCCGTGCAGGATAAACTCACAGAGAGCCACAAATAGAGCATCAAAATCAAAGTGTGGACAGCTAAAGCCAAAGAGAGATTCTCGAAAGCAGCAAGAAAAGATTCATCATATACGAGATCCTCAAAAACGATCAGCTGATTTACCCTTAGAAACCGTAGGTCTGGAAGGCAGTGTGGTGACATATTCAAAGTGTTGAGGAAAAAAAGACTATCAAAATAAGAATATCCTGCAAAATTATTCTTCAAAAAATGAAGGAGAAATTAAAACATTTTAAGATAAACAAAAAACTGAAAGTTTGCAACATTAGCAGGTTTTCCCTACAAGAAACACTAAAGGGAATTGTTCAGGATGTAATGAAAATATACTAAAGACTGACTTGAATTGACTTGAAGAAAGAAAGAGCAGCAGTAAAGGTAAACTACACAGGAAAACACAAAAGGAAGTATAAATGTGTTTTGATTTGTAGCTTTCTTTTTTCTCTTTGTGATTTAAAAGACAATTGCATGAAGCAATAATTATACCTGTACTGATTGATATACAATGTATTAAAATGTAACCTGGATACAAAAATAACATACAAAGAATGGGATAGGGAATAGAGCTATATAGAAATAAAGTTTTTTCAACTATTGAAATCAAACTGGTGTTTATCTGAACTAGATTTGATAAATTAAGAGAATAATTATAATCCCCAGGGTGCCACTAATAAAATAATTCAAAAATGTAATGACAAAGGAATTTAAATAATATGATAGAAAATATCTAATATGAAAGAAGATAGTAATAGAGTAATAGAAAAACAAAAAGCAAAAGACATATAGAAAACAAATAGTAAAATGTCAGAAATATACCCTACCCTATCATAATTAAATTAAATGTAAATGGATAAACACTTCAATCAAGAGGACAAATAACCTAATTAGGATGGCAAAAGATCTTTCCTTAATTTCCTATTGCTGCTGAAACAAATTGCCATAACCTGAGTGACTTAAAAAAACACAAATTTATTCTTCTACAGTTTTGGAGGACAGAAGTCTGAAATGAATCTTTTGGGGCTAAAATCAAGATTCTGGCAGGATTGGTTCCTCCTGAAGTTTCCAGAGACGATCCCATTTACTTGCCCTTTACAGTTTCCAGTATCATAGTTCTTCAAATCTTCTTCTCTCTCTCCCTCTGCTTCCGTCATCACTTTGCCTTCTGTATGATTCTGACTCCTCCTTTCTTCTTTTATAAGGACTGCTGTGATTATAACCCAACCTCCCCCAATTTCAAGATACTTACTTAATCACACCTACAAAGTCCTTTTGCTATATATGGTAACATTCACAGTTTTTGCTGGTTAAGATGGGGACATATTTGGGGACCGTTTTTCAGCCTACCACAGAACTGAATAGACGTTTTCCCAAAGAAGATATAAGTGGCCAATATGTACATGAAGTATGCTCAGTATCATTGGTCATTAAGGAAATGCACATCAAAACCACAATGAGATATTACTTCATACCAGTAGAATGGCTATATTCAAAAGGACAGATAATAACAAGTATTAATGAGAATTTGGAGAAATTTAAACTCTCATACATTTCTGGTGGAAATTTAAAATTCACAACCACTTTGTGAAAACATCTGGCAGGTCTTCAAATGTTAAACATAGAGTTCCCATATTACCCAAAATTACCTTTTCAGTATATATCTAAGAAAACTACAAATACATGACCACACAGAAACCTGTATAGGGAATTTTCTTAGCATCATTATCCATTTAAATATCTATCAATTGATGAATGGATATATACAATGTGATAAATCCATAGAAGGGGATATTATTTGGCCATTAAAAAGGAATTAAGTACTTAAATATGCTACAACATAGATAATCCTTGAAAACATTATGCTAAGTGAAAGAAGCCAGACACAAATGGCCACATACTCTATGATTCCATTTATATCAAATGTCTAGACTAGGAAATCCATTGAGGCAGAAAGTAGATTAGTGTTTTCCAGAGGCTGGGATCCAGGAGGTAATGGGGATGACAGCTAAAATGCACAGTGTTTATTTTTGGGGTGATGAAAATGTTCTGGAATTAGATAGTGGTGATGGCTGTATAAGTTTGTGAATATACTAAAAACCAATGAATTGTACACTTAAAAGGGGTGAAATTTATGGTATGTAAATTAAACTTTAATAAAGAAGGAAAGAAACATGGAAAAAAATAAATGACACCAACAGAAAAAATCTTGTTTTCCACTCTTCCATCTTAATTATTTTTAATTATCAATAAACTCAGAGTTGAAACAGATGTCATGAAAGAAATGTTAGGCTGGGAACCTAACATGGAACAAAAATGAATTAAACTAGGTTGACTATTAGTAGACATTGCAGAGAGTAATTTTGTGACATTGGGCAAATGACTTAATGTCTCTGGAAATCTTTTTCCAATCTGTAAAATTATGATGACAACATAGACATTGTCAAGAAAGGTTAATGAGTTAATGTAAAATGCTAAAAATATTAAACAAAATGATTGATACAGTCAATATTTTAAATATCTAGCATTTTCCCTATATTGCTAAAGTTACAATTTTAAGTGTATGTTTTATATATATATTTGTATGCACCATGAGAGAGTAAGTTTATTAAAATACTTAGTATTCTGAACATTTTTCATAGTAAATACATTATTCATAGCTTTTACAGTTTAAATATATTTTCTATTTTATGTGAGATGACATTAAAAGTGAAAGAAAATATTAATGGATTACTATTACAGTTTTTTATTCCCACACACAAATACAAACAAAATCCAATATACACCACCTGTTCTTATATTATTATAGTCTATTTTTATTCCATTCAATAACGTATTGTGTTTTTATTAACAAATAAATTTCTCCTTTATTTCTCTACTTTTTCTTTAAAAAGGAGAAAGATATTTTAAAATTTAATTTTCAGTAATTTTAAAAAACAGGGATTTGAAAAATGCCTTAATATATTTTCTTTTTAACACAATGGTATAAAAATCTAAATCAATGCCTTTGTGAAAGCATTCTCAGACACAATCTGCTCTTTTAATCCTTTTAGTCTGTTTCCATATTACTATCTTCTAATAACATTCGATTTTGACAGCATGCTTTTTAAATATTTTCCATTTCAGAAATCAGTGAAGGTATCAGATTTTATTTAAATGCTTTGTCAACCAAAATAACACTTAATTCTTCATAGACTAAAAAGAATGGTATTTCTAATCTATTTTAGTGGGGAGAGTGTTAGTAGAATACTTTTCCTTCCATTTATGTTTCTAGAGGAACGTATAATGATTCAAAAATGAAGCATATAAATTTATGCAATTTGAATTTCCATAGCCTTATTTCACTCATGGCTGGAAAATTTGGCTTCTGTGATTCTACATTTTTCACTTCATCACATGTATTTCTCTGAAATAAAGGAGATAATAAGATTTCTTTAAAGAAAATATGACCGGTATTTGCAGTTTGAGTCTTTCTCCCTGTAAATGAAAGGGTAACTTGTCTGACATTGGGGCATTAAGTTATTATGTGTAGTATTTATCAAAATATACTTCATCTGAACTACAAAAGAATCAGTAAGACCTGAGAAGATTAATGGACATATTTCAAAAGATATATCAATCCACCGACACAATAAAGTTTGAAAATGGAGGATATAATTTCAAAAAGGTTTGAAAAAGTCAGCATTTATTCTTTGGATCTTTATGATGACCAAATTTGGGTGATGTTAACATCTGAAGAGGTTACCTCTAATTATTTTAATTAGTCAAATGATGATCATAGTAATGCTAACATGATAATCATAATTACAAATATTTATGTTATATGTATCAGATATTTTCTGATACTTTTACATACTTTTTATATTCATAATACAGCATAACATCCCTAGGAGTTAGTACTGTTACACCCATTTTTACTAAACAGGTAAATGAGCTACAGATAATTGCCTAAACCCCACAGTCAGTAGGACAGAGCTGGAATCAAAATCCAGTTAGTCTGTCTACAGTTTCTGCTCCTAAAATATGAATAAGATCAGAGTGATATTTTTTGAGCATATGCTTAACTTTCTCACTGGCCTTTCTTTCTTCATTTTACTAAATTCCCCCTTGTAAAATATTTTACTTTGCTCTTTGCATCTAAGCACTCTCACAAACTGGATATGCTAAGATGCTAGCAGATGAGTTACTTTGATATAATGCCTTTATTTGAGGGTTCATTATGTCACCAAAGACTGCTGAATTTGATCATGGGTAATAGTTAATATTTTAGAAGACCATTTCCTGCTTATTTAAAAAAGAGAGATGTGTGTGCATGTATGTGAGTACATGTGTGCTTGCATGTGGCAAGATTCAGAACAAAAAGCTGAAAGGTGATATAAGCATTTACTCCAGCTTTCTATAGATATATCAGTTGATTCTGGAAAAGGGAACTGAAATGCTTAGAAGATGTAAAAACTTTGACAGTTTTTAAAGACTAGGGTGACATAAAGAATGTGAGAATGCGAGAGTGTCAAAGAGGGGTAGACTTCATATACCACCAACATTTTGGATTGTCCCTGAAAGACTAAATTATATGAGTAAAATCAAGTGGAAATTGGTCCACCTTCAATGAGACTGAAACTCACCAGACATTTATCTCAACACTTATTATTGTACTAAGGGAATCTGATTATTAGTGCCCCTTCCCACTTGTCAGATATAAAGTTAAAATCTTAGCCTATGGGGAGCGGATTGGCTCAAGCAGTCATGTGCCATCCTCCCACATGGGAGGTCCCAGGTTTGATTCCTGGTACCTCCTGAAAAAACAAAGACAAACAGCAAGCAAAACAAATGAAAAAACCAACTCAGGAAGCCGATGTAGCTCAGTGGTTAAGCTCTGTCTTCCCACATATGAGGTCCTGGGTTCAATCCCCAGGCCTCAGCATCTAAAAAAAAAAAAGCTTAGCCTAAGGTTAATTTATATAATTTATAAGTAAAATTTTTATTATTTTAATAAAAGTAAACAAGATAAGAGGAAACAAATTTAACCAAAAAACATAATAAAACAGCAGAGAATAGAAGCACATGACTGAGTTATTAGGCAAGAAGTAATACTCAGGGAAAAAAGAACATACAATAAGATAAAGAGCTCAATATATTAGGAAGACATAGTAATTTCAATTAAGTATGGATTCAATAACATGAACACTCAAAAGAGAGAGAAAATGAAAAATAGTCACATCCAAAATAATTTCAAATTCAAAGCTAATTCTTTTGGTAACTGCTAGAAAAGGCAGATGCAAATCAACAGATAAATAAAAGTTTAACAATGCACTAATATGGCTTTTACTGACACTTACCTATTGGATTTAATAACTGCACATGCTTTTTAGATGCACACTGAACATTGGCCAAATTAACTGTGTTGAGTGGTAAATGGAATTAAAGTGGAAGTTAAGAACAACCAAATCACTAGAAATATCACTGGAAATATAACTATATTCTAAAATTTAAAAATATAGTACATATAACACATAATCCATGGGTCAAAAGAAAATCACAACAGAAATTATAAAATAAGTTTAATTGAATGATAATAAAATATAACATAAAATTTATAATGTTGCAGCTAAAACTATAGTTGGAGTGAAAATTATAGCCTAAAACACACACATTGGAAAAGAAGAAAGCTGAAAAACAAGTAGCTAAGTATTCATTTTAAGAGGTTTGGGGAAAAAAGAAAATTAAAGCAAAGAAACTAATTGGAAGAAAAAATATAGCAGAAATTATTGAACTAGAAAACACGTTTATTAGAGAGCATGAACCAAAATTAACATTGGCATTTGAAAAGACTTGTAAAATTGATAAAAACTTGGCATATCTGGTCATGAAAAAAAAAAAAGAGAAGCATGAACACGCACACACAATTCACCAAAAATCAACCTATAGATTAATTCAGTACTAATTAAGATCCCAGACATTTCTTGTGTGGAAATCACAAAGCAGATTTAAAAATTTACATGAAAGTGAAAATGGCCATGAAAGGCAACAGAAACTTGAAAATAAAACTATTTCTAGGTCACATTTGTTTGAAATTTAAAGCCTGTCATGAAGACTAATTGAGGAGATATGATAGTGGTACAAGGATAAGCAAAAAGATCAGTGGAAAAGAATAGAAATGCCAGAAAGAGACCCATTCATGCCAGGTAACTTGCACACCAGTAAAGAAAGGGTCTTTTTATTGCATTTTTATTGGCCCAGTGAATATCAATTAATTGAGAAAATTACAAAACTAGTTCTATATCACACAATTGTGTATACAAAGCAATACACACAATACAATCACAAAAATCAATTCTGATGCATAAATATTAAAGTATTTATGCATATTAAAATATCTAAATAGTAAAGGTAAAATAATTTTTCTAGAATATAATAAAAATTCTCTAAATATAGGAGAAGGAAAACATGAAACATAAAGGAAACCCTTGATCAATTGGGCTACCTCAAATTTAAGAAAATCTTTACATAATACAGCACCATTACTTGAGTAATAGGGAAAGCCAGAGGGCTGGAAACGATATTTGCAATGGATATAACCAATAAATATATCATTTCTAGAATATATAAAGGACTCTTAAATCAATTAAAAAAAAAAAGAAAAAAAGCAGAGAAAAAGAACAAAAGAGGTGAAATGACACTTCAGAAAAGAGGATATACAAATGGATAATAAACATGAAATTCAATGCATTTGAACTGAAACTTTGGGGCTAGGGCACAGAAATTTGTGTTCTAACATTACCTCCAGGTGATTATGATGGATATTAAAGTTTGAGAACCAGCTGAATGTGCAACTTTTAAATGTATAGATCAGGTAATTGAAGCTAAGAAGCTAATGTGACCTACTTTTGTCCACAAAGAGGGCCAAGGTAACAGAAGATTCTTCTGAATAAGATGTGATTGGTAGGATTATATTAACTAATAACACCTGGAATTAAATAAATATAGGAATATGGTTGATAAACGAAAAATTATTATTCTAGTATCCAAATAAAGTGGGTTATAGATTTCCCGGATTATTTTTGCAAGCTTTGGAAAGAACTGTTGATTTCAAAGTAAAAATCTAATACCCAAACTTAAATGTTTCACTGCCATGCCATTCATTGGATTCTCTTCAGAAAAAAATTCTAAAGATGGAGAAAGTGATCCATTTCATTCTCTATCTTATGCCTTGCTACCCCTTTTAAAAAATCTATCATATTTTACATTTATTCTTGTCCTCACTCTTTTCTAAAACAAATACTTATATTAACAAAAGGAAATCTTGTTATGTACTTTAAAAATATTAGGATTTTGTTAAAAATGGAATCTAGCTAGTATTTCATGACTCACCATTTTTCAACTTTGCATTAAAATACATTATTTTACTCTTCCAGGAGTCATATATCAACTCACCAAGAGAAGTATCAAATATCAAAATTCAAACATCAAGTGTACATGAAAGTATTAGAGGTTAAAATTGAAAGAGGGGAACATAAATTGCACCTTTATTGTAAGTATCTTCTCTCTTTACTTCTGTCATTATTTTTGTTTGTTTATTTATTTAAAAGAAACTTCAGATTACATAAATGTTACCCAAAAAATCAGGGATTTCCATATGCCCCACTCCCTGCCCCTCCCACACTTTCCCACATTAACAACATCATTACTGTGGTACATTTGTTACAATTGATGAACACATATTGAAGCATTGTCACTAACTGTGGATTATAGTTTACATTATAGTTTACACTCTGTCCCGTGCAATTTTGTAAAGTTATGACAAAATATATAATAGGCTGCATCCATTATTGCAATGTCATGCAGGATAATTCCAATGTCCCCTAAATGTCCCCACATTACACCTATTTTTCTTTTTCCCTCCCCTTAGAACCTCCGGTGGACACTGCCTCCACATCGATGATAAAAGTTCTTCCAAAAAATATGTAATGCTTCACGAATTGTGTGTCATCCTTGCACAGGGGCTGTGCTAATCTTTTCTGTATCATTTCAATTTTTAGTATATGTGCTGCTGAAACGAGCACTCTTATTTAGTCTTTAAGCATTTAAATAGATAATGGTGTAATGAAATGATAAAGATATAATGCAAACATTAACTTAGTAAAATGTTGATCATTTGTAAAGTTTTTTTTAAAAAGGAAAGTTGTGTATATGGAATGTTATTTTCCTTTCCAAATGGCATATGTGGCAAAATCTTAATATAATTTATTTTGGATCCATAGTTCATTTGGATCTTGATAACGGGAATATTATTTTCCTCTTGAGTTTAGCAGAACTTTCCCAATTTCTCTACAATTTCATACACATGCACACACAAACACACACATACATACATACATATATAAATTCTAGGAATTCTATATCTCCTGCCTACTGGTATCTAACGGAAATAATAGGCTCAGTTGTGAACCAATGCCCGTAAGATGCTTTGGGGGCATTTAACATTTTCTGTGCATTTTCTTTAAATAGTGTACTTGTTAATATTTTAGACAACTAAATATTTACATGCAGTGGAAGTATTAAAATCATCTGAGTGCTCTGTAATAATTAAACTAAGTTGCAAACGGGTCTGTTTTCAATTTAATATATTGACAACTTTGGTTTTTCCTTCCTGTCTTTCTCTTTTCCTCCTTCCCTCCCTCCTTCTCTTCCTCTTTATTCCTGTATTAGTCAGCCAAAGGGGTGTTAATGCAAAATACCAGAGATTGGTTGGTCTTTATAAAGGGTATTTATTTGGGGTAGAAGTCCACAGTTACCAGCCATAAAGCATAAGTTTCTTCTCTCACCAAAGTCCATTGCCACGTGTTGGAGCAAGACAGCTGCCGACATTTGCCATGGTTCAGGCTTCTTGGGTTCCTCTCTTCCCCGGGGCTTCATTTCTCTCTGGGCTTAGCGCCTCTGTTTCCTCCATAAGGGCAGCTGTAAACTATTAGGCTCTCTAGGCTTTACTTCTCTCCACAAGGCCAGCTGTGAACTCTCTGGCGAATGGCTCATCTCTATCCCAGGGCCTTCTCTCCAACATCAAAACTCCAACATCAAAAGCTGCTTCAACTCTGTTCTTGCCATGCCTTTTATATTTGATTCCCCGACCCACCAAGGGGTGGGGCTCAATACCCTAATCATAACTTAATCATGCCCACATTAGCATACCAGTTTACAAGCATAATCCAATATATATTTTTGGAATTCATAATTACATCACACTGCCAAACAGCTACAATTCCCCTACCCCTTTCTCCTTCTCTCTCTCTGAAACAATGAGGATGTTAACTTTATTTGGGAAATAATTATGCACAAGAGGTTTAATTTATTTGATAAATATTTGAATTAAAAATAAATACTGAATTAGTGTGCATGTTTCTTTTATGGCACAGCATTTGTGCCAACATAGTAAAAATGAAAGAAAGTCTTTATTTTGCTTTTGGTGCTATGAAAAAAAAATCCCTACAATTAAAGATATTAGCATCCCTGAACTTGAGAAAATAGATATGATTACACATAAGAAAACATAAAACAGCTGAGTCACAGCATTTTTTCAAACTTATTTGGAATGCTTTCAGCCATCCAATTTGGCCTCTATGTAAGAAGTAAGTTTTGCCAAAGAAAATTATTCTGTTTGGATGAATTAAAGATAATCATTACAAAGTATACATATGGAGAGACTACGTTTTTTGTACTTTAAAAATTTAAGCATGTTGTACTTAAAAATTTAGATAAAAGAAAGAAAATATGATTGTGCTAATTATGTACTATTATAAATTATTATAAATCATTATGCTTCCATATCATATATTATTAAGTTTTATCCTACTTTTATTATGTACTAGTAAAAATTAACTTACTTTCTGAAACTTGAATAATATGGGCTATACATTGTTCAAAATAATATCTATCTCACTTTTTCAGATAAGACTTTTTTGCCTTCTCAATTTATTTTTCATACAATCCATTGGTAGAGACAGATTTGTTATTTACCTTAAATTTCCATCTTGTCTACCATTTCATGTTGTTTCTTGTCCAGAGATGTATTTTGTAATGCTGTTAAGCTCAACAGCTGCATATTCATTTCACAAAGATAAAAGATGTTGATAATGATTTTTCATGGAGTTATTATAATACATGTCTCCTCCAATTCTATTTTAAGGTCATAGTGGGGCTGTAGAGGAGAGTGATTAAAAAAAAAAACTGAAATGTTTTTTCATTAAAACTCTTTTCGAAGGAACTGTATATAATCCTTCTCTTCCAATAATCAGACATGAATAAAACTATTCAGAGAAATGTAGTGTTTCATATAATTGATGTTTCTCTTCATAGTTATGTGCTGGGTAAGAAGCACTAGACACTGAATCAATATTATAGCTATTTGACATCCTGACCAATTTTGAAAAATGTAATTTGAATTTAAAAATAATCTCCTAGTGCTCACCTCCAGTTATTTTGATTTTATTATATAAGATGAATGGCACCCAATATTGTCAAAAAGCAGAAATTGCAATTAGTGTCAGGTTTTATTCATAAGTCTTTTGCACTCTGTGTTGATGAATTTGAAGGCCACCTACATTTGATTTTTTAAATAAATTATCAAATGTGTATATTATGTGATTTCTTTAAAATAAACCAGGATACTCTATTGTACAAACATTTTTATGACAGCTATAATAACAACAAGAAAACAAAAACCTGTTCATATTTCAGACTAATAGCACCACTCTATTATGTTTCTGTGGTGGTCTCAAAGAGGGCATTTTTCTTTTTTACGTATTTTTTAATTTTTCTAAATTTCTATAATCAAGTGTGCCTTATGTTTAAAAAAATTTTGTGAAGATATTTAGATTACATAAATGTTACATAAAAAATATAGGGGATTCCCATATGCCCTGCTCTCCACACCACACCCATCTGCTCCCATTAACAACATCCTTCATTAGTGTGGTACATTCATTGCAATTAATGAACACATTTTGGAGCATTGCCACTAGGCATGGATTATAGTTTACATTGTAGTTTACACTCTCTCCCACACAATTCTGTAGGTTATGGCAAGATATATAATGGCCTGTATCTGTCATTGCAATGTCATTCAGGACAATTCCCAAGTCCCAAAAATGCCCCCGTATTACAACTGTTTTCCCGCTCCTTGACCTCAGAAACTCCAGTGGCCACTGCCTCCACATCAATGATATAAGTTCTTCCATTGCTAGAATCACAATAATTCTACAGCAGAATACCAGTAATTCCACGCCAGCCCATAGTTCATTCCCTAATCCTGAGGATTCTGGGATCGTGATGCCTACTCCAGCTCTAATCAAGAGGGAGCTTCAGTTCCAAATGGCCGATGGATGGGACTCTCTTGCCTGCAGTTGTAGGCTCTCTTGGTTCCTTGGTATGGTGGTTGTCCATCATCACCTCTTTGTCAGTTGTCCTAGGTGAGTCCTATGAACTGGAGATTAAGTGTTGCAACTCCATTGAGGCTCAGGGCCCAGCTGGCACATGGACTGTCCAAAGATTCAAGTCTTTTGGACATACATCTACCAACTCCAGCACCAACTATATGTTCAAATAGAAGGGTAGAAGAGCCATGTGTAGGGAAACCACAACTGAGTCCAATTCTCTCACACTGGGGAGAACAAACCCCAAAGTAGGGCCCACTGGCAAGGCACCAAACTCATGAGCTATCTACCCTGACTATAGTGCCTGGGTGTCTCCAGAGTCCTCAGGAGCCCTGCTATTTGGGGTTGTATATAATTTGGCAGTCAATGAGTCCTGCTGAGACTTGCATAAGCTTAACCTCTGGAATAACCTCCAGACTCACTTTGAAGTCTCTTAATCATATAAACTCATTTGTCTTTACCTTTTCCCCCTTTTGGTCAAGGTCTTTTTCCAGTTGCATTTTGAGTTGGTGCTTGGTAGTAATCCCTCAGTGCCAGGGAGGCTCATCCCCAGGAGTCTTGTCCCATGCTGGGAGGAAGTTATTGCAGTTATATTCTGAGTTTGGCTTAGAGAGAGACCGCATTTGGGCAACAAGGAGGATCTCAGGAGGTAACACTTAGGCACCCTATAATACTATGCTAAGTTTCAATTTCAAGAGTAAAGGTTCATAGGCAGTCATCAATATCAAGGGCCCATCAATGTACCATCCACCTTCACTAGCCATTGCCTCTGTACTTGGGGGATTCTTGGTGTTCCATCAGAGAATGTGGCAGAGCTCCCCAGGA